>JAGPNK010000036.1:0-159456 GCA_020746835.1 Stachybotrys elegans | reverse complement strand
TAAGAGTTTTTCTATTTATTTAGGTTTAATCTTTTTATTAAAGTTTAATACTATATTAAAAACTCATTTAGATTTTTAATAAATATTAATCTTTTCTATATTATTTAATTTAATTAAACTTAAATATTCTTTAGAATTTTATTATTTTAAGTTTAAAATCTTTTTTTTAAAGTATTCTTTATTTAATTTTAATTTCTCTAGTATTTTATTTTATTTATTACTAATTACTTTACTTTTAAACTATAGTAGTTCTCTAGCTATTATAGCTTTATTTCTAAACTTAATCTATAGTTCTTTACTTTAATATTAAATATAGCTAGAAACTTTAAGATATTTTAGTTTATAAAAATAAGTTTTTTTTAATTAAGCTATAACTTTATAAAAGTTCTAGTAGTTTTTATAAAATTTTATTTAGAAGTCTAACTATAACTATTTATTTACTTTTATTTTTAAATTATTACTTTTCTCTTTATTAAAAATAGTAGGAATAGTAATTTTAAACTAAGTAATAGTAATTATTATATTTACTAGATTTTACTTAGTAAATATATTTAAGGTTTAAAAATTAAATAAAGTACTAGCTACTATATTTCTTTATTATTAATATTTAGATTTTATATTATTAGTTTTACTTTATATTTATTTATTTATATTAAAAAGCTAGGTTTTTTTATAAAAAGAAATATAAAAGTAATTAGTAAAAGAAAGAGTATTTAAGTAAATATATAATACTATAGAGTATTATAGTATATAAATAAATATTAAAAAATAATAAAAGATAATTAATAATAGTATTAGTATTAAAATACTTTAAAGATAATTAGTATAGTATTTTTTATACTAATTATAGTATTTTTTATTAGTATAATTTATATATTAATATATAAATAACTATTTATAGTAATTTAGTTATAAGCTATATAATTCTATTATTAATAGTAGAGTTTCTATATTATTATAATAGTATTAAATTAAATCTTTTACTATTTTAGTCTATATATTCTAAACTAATAGTTAGATTTAATAGTTAGTATTAGGTTTTACTTTACTTTATTATTAGTTTTAAATATTATAAACTTCTAGTATTAAAATTAAGTAAATCTTAGTATTATAATATAGTAAATATAGTAGTTAGATTATATTTTCTTTTACTAAATATATTTTATTTAATATATTTATACTCTAAAATAACTAATTTTTTTATTATATTATAGAGTATTTATAGTTTTTAGTTTTTATATAGCTAAAAAATACTATATTTATTATTTTTAAAATAGTAGTAAATATATTTATTTCTATTATAATCTTTAATTAAAATAAAAAAAAATATAATATTATTTATAAAATAGTTAGTAATATAAATAGTAGCTTATAATTAAACTAAACTAATTAATTTAAAAGCTAGTATATTATATAATTTTAGAAAAGTTATATAAAAAAGAGAAAAAGTATAGTATTTTAGGTTTCTAGAATTAATCTACTTATATAGATTTAGACAGCCTGGCTAGGGCTCTTTATAGTAACTTAGGCTAAATTTCTCTATTTTATTATATTTATATTACTGTTTAATTCCATAATGAGTAATGGACTAGATTTAAGCAATATAGATAAGGAATTCTTCTCTTTTAAGCTGGGGGCTTAAGGGCTTTATATAGCTATAGGCTAAATAAGCTTTTTAGCAGCTCTATTAGTAGTTTAAAGTGATATTATAAGCTTTTCTAGCTTAGTTAAAGCTTTCTATTAGTATTATAGCGCTCTCTATCTAGGCATAGATTATAGTAAGGCTTCTATAGTATAATTTTATTTAGTTAGTTAGTATTTATTTAATGAGTTAACTAAAGCTTCCTAGCTAAACACTAACCCTGCCCTAACTCTCCCTTAATATTCTATTATATTATATGCCTATATATATATAGCTTATAATATTATAGCTATCTATAGCTTAGCTACTTAGCTAGTTAGCTACCCTATATATAAGGGTAGCTTAATAATAGCCTTATTATTATTTCTCTTTACTATTTATAACTATATTAATTACTAGAGCATTAGGTACTATCTCTACTATTTATTTACTCTTTACTATTTATACTTTATACTATATATTCTTTTCCTTATTATATAAAATTACTATTACTAGTAATTTTATATTAATATTTTTATTAATTAATTAAATACTATTTAATTAGTAAATAGAAATAAAGAATTAAAATAGAATATATTAATAATAAATTTATATTATAATATTTTTTAAGTTTCTATATAAATAATAAAACTAAAGTAAACTATATAATAATAAAATAATATTAATTAAAAAATACTTAGAGTAATTTTATTTTAAATAAAAAAAAAGTTTTTTTAGTATTTATAAACTATAATAAAGTTATATAACTACTAAAAGAACTTTAAAAATAAATATAGTTAGTTTTTATAGTAAAATAATAAAACTAATATTTATTATAATTCTAATATTAAAAATATAATAGTAAGTATTAAGTAGTAAAAAGCCTTTAAGAAAGTATTTAGTAAGTATAGTAATTAATTAAAGTTAAAAGGATTTTTATATATAGAATTATATAATAAGATTTTTAAAGGTAATAAAGCTTAGAAAAAGTTAATTATAAATACTATAATAATTAATTCTAATAGTAATACTAAGAATATATTTAAATTATAAACTATAGAACTATTATAGTTTATTTTCTTTTTAAGCTTTTTTAAAAAGTAATTATTTTTAAGTTTAGTTTTATTAATAGTTAGAAAAAAAAATTCTAATAAAAATAATAGGTTTTTAAAAAAAACTATAAATCTATAATTAAAATAGTATTATAAAAATAAAGTTAAAGTTACTATTAAAGCTAATTAAACTTTTTAGTATTTATATAATTATAATTACTATTAAAGATTATAAATAAACCTTTAAGCTTTTTAATAAAAAGATACTTAAATTTATTAAAATAATAAAAGATTTATAAAAAGGAGTTTTTTAGAATTTACTTAGTAATAATAAAGAGATTAAAAAACACTAGCTAGAGAAAAAAGTTAATATTATAATTAATAAAAAGCTTAAATTTAAATAGCTAGAAGAAATTAATAAAGTTAAAGTTATAATATATAGCTTTAAATAGTATAAAATTCACTATAAATAGTAAAGCTATTAAATCTATTAAGCTTTACTTTATATATATATAAATTACTATAAAGTTATTATAAAGCTTAACTATTAAAATAAAAAAGCTATATTAAAAGTTTTATAATTTTAATATATTTTAATAACTTTATACTATTATAATAATTTTAGCTTTTATATAATTTAAAAATAAAACTTAGAATTAGTTTTTTTATATTAAATTTACTAAAAAAAGTATTTAATTTTATTAAAATTAAAGTTTTAAAGATAGAATTATATAAATTAGTTAAATAATTCTATTTATAATAATAGTATTAAGGAATCTCTAGAATCTCTTTATATTAGTTTAGTAATTAAAGGCTATTAGTTTATAATAGCTTATTATAAACTTTAGAGTTTTAGTTTATAACTATATAATAGTCTTTATAACTAGCTTAAAACGCCTAGATTTTTAGTATTAATATTTTTAATACTCTAACTTTATAGTCTTTCTTTAATTTCTATATATTTTTTACTAATCTATATATTTAAATACTTTTTTAATTCTTTTTTTTAATTTTTTTTATAGTATAAAACTATTTAAATATTTAACTTATTACTTTACTTTTCTTTAGACTTTATTAAGCTTTTTACTAAAGTCTATATTAAAGAAATTATTTATTATATTTTTTTAATAAAAATAAAATTCTAAATTTTAGTAAATATATATATAATATATATTTAGTTCTTAAACTTATATTTAGCTAGATTTTTTTATAGTATTTTAAACTTTTATTTTATAATATTAAATACTTTTTTAACTATTAATTAGAATTTAATATATTATAAATTAAAACTATTCTTTACTATTACTAATTATTTTTTTTTTAAACTTTTTAAAATAATATTTTTTAATAGAAAAGATATTATAATTTTTAATTTTATAAAAATCTAAAATTAATAAAATAAAACCTTTTTAATAGTATTATAAAGCTATTATTTACTACTTAGTAATATAATAATATATTATATATACTTTTTTTAGTTTCTATATATATAAAGAAAAACTATATATTAAAATAAATAGTAATAAATATATTTTATATAACTTTTTTCTTTTAATTAAAAAATCTTTTTTAATTTTAAATAAAAAAATAAATAGTAATATAAACTTTATTAAATATATTAATATATTCTATAAATACTTTTAATTTATTTAATAGTTTAATTTTAATAATAATAAAGTTATTATTAAAAAGCTTAATAAACTTAATATATAGCTTTATTATTATTTTTAATATCTTATTAAATATATAGAATATTAAATTTTATAAAAGCTTAAAAAATATATTATATTTTACTAGATTTCTTTATATATATATATATATATAAAAATTATAACTTTCTATTTAAGGGATTATTATTATAAAAAATAGAGTTTTATATATTAATTAAGCTAATTATATAGTAAATTAAATATATTATATTATATTTAGAAAAGGTTTTTAAATTACTATTTAAAACTATAATAGAGATTTATTATAATAAACTAACTTTTTACTATAATACTATAGTATTTAAACTTACTATAGTATTTCTTTTAATTTTATTTCTATAAAATAGCTTTAATAAAAAAAATTATTAATATATTCTAATATAAAGCTATTTATATTACTAATATTACTTTTTTTTTTAAATATTATTAACTATATAAGCTATTTTTTACTATAGCTTTTAACTTTTTATTAGTCTAAAATAATAACTTAGTAATATACTATAATATTAAACTATTATTTTATTTTTCTATTAAATTTCTACTAAAATAAATATTATAATAATAATTTATATAGCTTTAAGTCTAATATAAAAAAAATATATTCTAGTAGCTATATATTTTTATTTTATATTATAACTTTCTTTATTAAGGTAAAAGGCTAATTAGAAATATACTAGCTTTATATTTTTATTTATCTTAATATAGAACTAAGGGTAGAATTACTATTATCCTAAACTTAAGATCAGGGCCTAAGGCTAACTCCACGCCACTTCCATGAAGGCCGCCCTGTCCCACCCAGAAAAGCCTTGCAATGCCATCATTCCTAAGGACTTGTTCCAGGCCGGCAATGAATAAAAACAGTCCTGTAATTTGCCATGACGCAATCGCAAACCTTTTTGCTCTTGCTCATTATCGCTTCATGGTGTTGCGGGCACCAAATACGGAACCTGCCACAAGCTCCAACTTCGCTCGCCATTTTTTCTCCCAGATCGCCATGCAGCCTCTGGGACGGATCCTGTGCAAACGAGCCTGGAAATTTTGGCTGCGACTGACCAAGGGAAACAGTAAAGAGTTACAAGAAACGTGGAAAGGCCAAGAACAAAAGACAAAAATGCAAAAAGAAAGGTGGTTAAATGCTCACTACCAGGATCGAACTGGCGACTTTTGCATATCTGAGCGGATGCTCGTATTAGTACAACACTCTAACCAACTGAGTTAAGCGAGCGTGCTTGTTGACGAGGGGTGAAATAATGAGCACTATGATGGCTGTGTTTTGGCCAGCCGGCTACCCTATACCATAGCTTGACGATAGCCTCGTTGTTTTCTCTGCTGTTTCCGGCTGCATTAATTGCCGGGGACTTGACCGCATCTACTGTATTACCTCTCGACTGCTACTTCTACCTCGGACTGCATACCACTTTTCTTCATCATAGTGGCTCTGTCAAATTTGCCACTGTTTCCACAGTTGGATATGTCCACTCTTCCTCGTCAACGATATCCAAATCCACGGTGGGAATATACGGCAATTCGCCATTCACCAGCCATTTCTCATCTTCTTCCCAACTTCCAAAAACAGGCCCATTCGTATCTTCGAGTCCTCCCTCATTGGCATCTGCCCATCTTGGCCACGAATCCAGGAGGTACTCACGAACACGGTTCGTCCAAGGCCACAGCAGCGGCCGAGTGCCGTCGTTCTTGACGCAACTTCCGCCCACGCAAAGTGTCTGCAGATGAGGCACCGCCTTGAGAATTAGTCTCCCAGCTCTCTCACTAGCAGACATGTCCCGTATCTCCTCGGTCCGCCCGTACTTAGTTCCACCCGGACCGAAGTAGGCATTTGCACACCCCACAGACTCGATATTCGACATTCCCAACCCATAGGGGCCCGGAAGATCGAGAGAGGTAAGATTTTCGAATAGCAAAAGTGCTGGGAGTATGGCCTGCAGCTTGTCAGCCTCTTGGTTTCCCTTTGTAGGGTAATGGTGGGCGGCATGCTTACCTTGATTCTAGCCAAGTCCGGCTCAGTGTCCCCCGTATGTATATACCCCTCTAGACTGCCACGTATCGTCAAATTCTCGAGACCCGGCGCACTCTGATGCAGTGATTCAACGAAAGGCGGCGTCCACAATGCCTTTATCCTGACTTGAGTTAGATGTTCCGAATCTCTTAGTGCATCAACAACCTTCCACTTTGGTGAATTGCGCGGCTCTAAACCTTGCCATGGATTAAACCAATTGAGCCGTTGGTCAAAGCCGACACTTTGAATATTCTGGGCAAATTCTAAAAGGAACGCTGTATGTTCCTGGAGGCCGAGATGCAGCAGAGATGGGAGTGAGAGATCTACTCTAAGGAACTCTTCGCGAAATAGCGAAGCGCTGGCCTCGCGGCAACCTTCCCATTCTAGAGATGTCAAGTTTGGCATTCTGCTCCATATGTCGGCGACTAAGCGTGTGACGGAAGATGACTGCAAGAGCTCATCTTCCCCGTCCAGCGCCAATCGAAACTCTTGACAAGTCTCGATGGCTGCTGGGCAGGCTTGGATCTCCGCTAGTCTAGCCTCTACGTAAACCAAGTCCTCCTCGTAAAGCAAGTCTTGGTCTATCACTAGTCTCCGAAACAAATCAGCCGGGACTGTTGGGATTATATCGCGCTGTATCGATGTAGCGTTGCAGAGGGCTTCGGCCGGATCGTCAAGTGATTTGATCGCGTAGTAGTTTGTCTTGACATATTCGTGGTCAAGATCCAAGATGAACTTGGGTATCCTGACAGGTCGGAACAAGTTCCATAGTCTAGAGAGCGGCTGTTGAAATGCCAAAGATGAACTGATAGCCGAGAACAAAAGGAAAAATGGAAATGGTTTCATATTTTCAGAAGTTCTCAGAACGAGACAGGGGTATCAAGACGTGTCGTCGTTAGGTAGAAATTGTAATATCACAACACGTTAATCAAGACGTTGGCTTCGCGAAAGATAATACAAAGCGGAAGATTGCTCTTATGAAGAAAGCTGACTGGAGCGAAGCAACGTGGTCTGAACTCGGATGGAAGCCTAGAGGGGCACAGCAAGTGCTAAAAATAAATAAAGCATGCAACCCAAAGTACCCACCGTTCGTTAGGTAAGACAGTTGCGACTCAGTAGGGAGATGTGGTCGTTAGGAGGCTGCAAATCAACCCCGCACCAATGACTCAATATCACAAACCCTCTACCTAGTACCTAAAGCTGCCTAGCCCTTCTACTCCCGCACTATGTCGTTGTCTCTAGCCGTACGGTCTTTAAGCCTCACTGGAAGAGATGTCCTCCGGGTCGAATGGAAGAATACATACGGCCAGACCCAAGAAACCCATCTATCACTTGATCAACGACTTGGCAACCGTGAAGGCTCGTTTCTCATTGGCGGTGTACGTTTCTCTCACAGTGCCCGAGATATATCCCTTGTTGGCGATGTCCTTCACGCGACCTTGTCCAACAGCCGCGGGGTATGGTGAGATGACCAACTTGCAATCGATGTTGAGATTCAGCAGACAGGAGGTGGGCCAGGTCAACTAAGCGTCAAGTTTAGGCGTTGTGACTTTATGCGTCTCAAAGGTAGTCGCAATCTCTGACTCATTGACAACTTCCTCTTAGCCGCGGAATTCCTGGGCACAAATCTTTGTTACCAAGAATCATATTTGGACTTGAACTGTTGTCTTGGGAGCAGCAAGGGGTCATTTGATAGAAACGAGGGAGACTTCTCAATTTCAGCGCAGAACATAGTCCTGACCGGATCGACATTGTGGGCGGACTTTGGTGCATGGGAAGGAAGGCAGGCTTGGGCTTCGATCGAACTCTCGAGCATCTTGCGGTTTACGGATAGTGGCATCCGGCCACTCAGGCATATTGACCAAAAGGACTGTGAGGTCGAGGTCATAAGAGACAAGTCAGGCCGAGATTGGCACTGGCTACCCAATGCATGGAATATACGACTCATTAGCCACAGACAGAAGCGGGTTTGGCATCTCGTGGCCGATTGCCTAACGCCAGATGGTCGTTTGCACGAGTCTCTTTTCAGACTAAGTGATATCATAGGACCCCATGTTGACGAAATCTTTGGACAGCCATTCTTCCTGCGACCTGATATACCGCACCAGGCGCTAGAGGTCGTCTTAGAAGGCGGATTCTTAACCGCCAGTTTCATTCTTAAAGACGAGAATGAGGCCATCAATTGGGTGCAACGGTCCATCAACCTGCAAGATGTCGTTTCCAACAGTGGAGGCCATCTAACACTGAAGAGGTCAGGATCAAACTGTTCAGGGTGCGCAGAGCTATTCTATGCAAACACCTTTTACACTCCCCCCAAAGGGCGCCTGGTGCCATTGAACAGCCAGGATGTGGAAGCAAATGCGAAGGATTGCACGCTCTGTGGGCTCCTACACAGGACTATTTTAACATTCAAGCCTCTGAGCGGACCCTATGAGGCATGGATTGAGACAGCCCCTGCAGCAAGTACATATCTTCGAGAGCCACGACTCATGGAACTCGTCATACGAGCGCAAGCTAAGTCCAAAATGCGCAATGCATTCCGTCGGCACATTCACCTTGGCCAGAGCGGCAGTGACACACGACCCGAGGAAATCCGCTGCGTCATCCAACTCGATGTAGGAGAACAAAAAGGTGCCGAGATCACGAACGCAGCCCACAGAGCCTTGCGCACAATTCCACGCAGGGCGGTAGGCCTATGCTGGCTGCAACCGGATCTTCGGTGGTCGACTCTGCAAGACTGGATAGCTATTTGCGCAAAGGAACACGAACAGTGTCGGAAAATGGAGCCTGCTGAGCTCCCAACACGCTATCTAGACATTGGATGCCGCGATAATGACCGCATAAAGGTGGTTACTTCACAAGTTGGAGAAAAGGGCACGTATGCCTGCTTAAGCCACTGCTGGGGTGGTAAGAGCATCTGCACTCTCACGTCCGACACTGGCCCTCGTTTCTCAAAGGCAGTCCCGCCGCGCTTGCTCCCCACTGTCTTCAAGGATGCTATCACGATCTGCAGGAAGCTGGGGTTTCAGCGGATCTGGATCGACTCCCTCTGCATCCAGCAAGACAATAGAGAAGACTGGATGTGCGAGGCACCCAAAATGGGACAATACTACTCCAACTGCACCATCTGTATTGCCGCCACCAGCTCAGCAGACTCCAACGGCAGCCTGGAGCCCGAACCTCGCCCCTCAGCTGTGCGATCACAAGAGATAGCAAACTCCAGCCTCGTCTCCCATCCCACGCACCTGCTCCAATACAAACCTCACTTCTCTCACACCCGCGATCCTCGCTCTCTTTTAGACCCCTTTCCCCTCTTCACGCGGGCTTGGGTTCTCCAAGAACGTCTCCTGGCTCCGCGCACGTTGCATTTTTGCCGTACCGAGGTCGCCTTCGAGTGCTCCGAGTCACGTACCTGCGAATGCGGTGCCTTTTCAAAAAATGTCTGGGACATAGGCGAACGACCTCCGAACACCTTCATTCGCTACACGTTTAGCTCCAACGACGGGCTCATCTGCCGCCGAAAGCCGCTGGTGATACTACCGTGGCCAGAGCTCGTCTCAACATACAGCTTGCTCGATTTGACACACAAGACCGACAGACTGTTGGCTATTTCAGGTATAGCACCGATAATGGCGACAATTCACGGGTGGAAAGGAGAATACTTTGCGGGGTTGTGGCAGCATAGACTTGCGAGCGATCTGATGTGGTATGTCGGCGATCTCTTTCCTAAAATTACGAGCAGCACTACGCAGCTTGATGTCAACAGTCGACCGGTGGAGCGGAGGCAACGGCCGACACAGTACATCGCGCCCTCATGGTCTTGGGCGTCGGTGTTGGATCAAGTGCAGTATTTGCGGGAGGACAGGGAATATTTGTTCGATGTGCTTGACGCTCGGGTCAACCTCGTGTCAAAGCATGAGCCTTTTGGTGCCGTCAAAGAGGGCTGCTACCTCCGGCTACGAGGTAAGACAGTTGCATCATCATGGACCAAAAGGCCCGGAAGGAACAGTGATCCTCATTCGAACTCGGATCAATTTATTCTCGCGGATGTCGTCGGTACCCAGTTACTGGATAACGACGACACGAAAGGTGTGGCGTTCTCTCCAGACTACGCTATAGATGGCGAGGGCGCGAACCAAGTGGCGTCAGACACGAAATTGTACTTGTTTCCACTGGCAACAGGCAAAATAAGTCTCCACATAATGGCTGGCTTTCCTGCCGAGATGGACAGGTTGAAAGAGGTGATAGAGATCGCGCGCACCACCATCTGCTTGGTTCTCAGAGCTGTGTCTGGTGGAGCCTCAGGGTTGCAAGATAAAGGACCCTTATTTGAGAGGATCGGCATGGTCGAGTACGGTAACCGTAGGAATGGTGTTTACAATAAAGACCCTAATGAGTTTGAAGAGAAGGAGATCTTCCTGATATAGAGTTGTGTGGCAAGATAAAACTACTATTGAACAACCTACACTCTCTAGACTAGGCAACAGTCTAGAATTTCCATAAAATATCATACATGGAGCATGATGTGTGTGTTCACATGATATTTCCACTCTCATGTACCCTTAGTCCAAACATTGCCCATGCCGTAAACCTTCTTCCTGGTAGGCGACGATCTTGGGCAATGGATTCAGGCGTGCTCAAGAATAGGTCGTTAAGCACTGGGGAATGGGGAGAGCTGACGCGGGAGAGCTGACGCGGGAGATATGGGGTCGAGTTTTTCATGCGATGTAGTTGTGCATACACTTGCGGTTGCTGATCCGATATCAGGAGGATTCCTTTAACCAGGGCCTATATCCAGTGATAGGACATGGAACTCTGGCGTGTCTCACGAGTCATTCTCCATCTAGCTACCTAAAATGAACTTTTGCTCAGAGACATATTTCCAATACCTCACATGCTAAGATGACACCCCCAAGAAATATTATTTACTCTCTTCTGCGCTGCTAGGAATCTCCCAACGATTCCTCTTGAACAATTTGTAAATGACAGGCAGGCAGCAGCATATAATGGCCAAGCTCGGCTCAAGCACAGTCCATAAAAACATGTTGCCGACATCGCCTGCTTACTGTCAGAGCGCTGTTCTAAGTTCTCCCAAGATGGGAGCGGAGGGGGCTTACTGGTGAGATCAGTCTCATCGTACTGGACGATGCAGACAATTCGCGCAACACTGGCGGTGCAAACACTGAGTACACTGGTCAGCTTGCTATGAGATATATGCAGCCGGTATACTTACAGAGCACCCAAAAGAAAAAGCATGGAGATCAAAAATTTCTTCTTTGTCGACATTTGGATTTTCCACACCATCGTCTGGGGAAAAATCAAGATTGCCAAGTCGAGGCAGGTGTTGATACTCCCAGTAGCCAGGTAAAAATCCCTCATGTTGATCATGGTATGAGGAATCCACGGCTCCCATGCCGCATAGACTGGGTCATACGTGAATATCACGCCAAAGATAGAGGAAAGCCAGAAGGCCACCACCAAGAAGAACAAGACGTAGATCTGTACTTTCGCAATCGATACAACTGAGAAGAGCCGCGTGTAAAGAAATAGCACGGAAAGCTTGGCCAAGCATATGCTAGAACTGTACAGGAGCTCGAGAACGAACAAAGTCTGTGACGTGTAAGGGAGATGATTGCTTGCCTGTGGCTTTGTGACAGCTTACCTTCAGGAACTGTGATAGATCGTCGAAGGTGTAAGTCCAAATATGATGCCCTGCTTTACTGACGAGCCACACTGGCAAGAGGCCGCAGGACACTATCATGGCACCAAGGCAAGTCCAGTCGTCCCACCAGAGGGCGCCCCATGTTCGCCTCTGCTGGATAAAACGGAGAACAAGACACACGGCTGATACAGCTATCGCGACAGCATCGACAGCGAACAAGGCGTGGTAGTGCGGGGCAATCCCGCCATGGGTAGCGGGCATTTCGGTCGACATGGCTTGTTGGGCATGAAGGACACGAGGACAAGATACAGAGGCAGATTGAACTAGCTAGTTTCAAGAGCACAGACCCCTCTTTATCATGTGTTGTGCATTTGGAAATCGATCAATCGGTCTTAACCATGGTAAGTGGGAGCCGATTCGGCCCCCAAAAAGTGGCCGTTCGGCTGAAGTTTCCTGCGTGCTGACGGCATGCTTCACGGCGGTGATTGGTCTGAGATTAGCCGTTTGAGAGAAGGATCGTATGAAACACTATAAATATGCACTCGCTTGATGTGAAAACCTGATAGTTGCCGGACTTGCATCAGCTGATCATTTGTGCCCCTTTGGACCCCTGTAGGCGAGGTACGGCGCAAGGGAGTAATGATTGAACGAGTGTATTGATTGAGTATGCAAAAGAATGTTCTACCCTGGGGGAGATGGTGATAGAGGCAATAAGCTAAGTGAATGTCTTTGCCTTGCTTTGGTGTTGGTGCTGCGGATGGTCTCAAGGACGACCTAAGCGGCAGCGCCGCCAACCTCAAGTCGGCAGAAACCACCACAGACGGAGACACGTTCCTGCAGCTCAACCATGCGCTTCTGGTCCCCAGTGGGGTCCTGCGACTCCGCATCCAGCTCCCACTCCAGGTACTCATTGGTGTAGTTGGGAACAAAATCCTTGCTCAGCACCTCCAGCCGCTGACCGTACTTGGTGACCTTGGTCCAGTCGCGCTGGACGTTCTTCAGATCCTTGGAGAAGTACGCGTAGCTGCGCTCAAACATCTTGCGGTTGAGAGGCGTAGCCAGGACCGGCTTGAAGTCGATGTACTCCTCCCAGGCTTGGTCAGGGTGGGCGAGGACAAAGTCCGTGGCCTTCTTGACAGCGCGGAGAAAGGCCCTCACCTTTTCGGGGTTCTCGGAGACAAATTTCTCGTTGCCTATGTATAGAATGGTACAGAAGCAGCAACAGCCGAGTTCGGCAAGCTCATCAATACGGAGCATGCTGACATCAGACTTGGGGCGGCCCTGCTCGGCAAGCCACTCTTCCAGCTCAACCATCTGGACATTCTCCAGGCCAATACCAGCATCAATCTCGCCCTTGATGATGGCCTTGGACACGTTCATGCCGCAGCGGACAGCGGTGTAGTCGGTCGGCTCAAGGCCGTAGTGGCGAGTCAGCTCGTCAATCTGGATCTTGCCGAACTCTCCGACGTAGCCGATGCGCTTGCCCTTGAGAGAGCGGAAGTCGGTGGTGATGCCAGAGTCTTTGAGGTACACGACGCCAGTGAAGGGCTCATCAAGGAGGCTCCCAATTGAGACGACAGGGAAGCCGCGAGCTTTGGCCTTGTGAAGCTGTCAGCATGATGCCACAACGTTATTGCAAGGGTCTTACGGCAAGAGTATGGATCATGGCCTTGAATCCAAGATCGACCTTTCCGGTGCCGATAATTTCCGTAACGTCCTATCGATCAATTAATACTCAAACCAAGTACGAATGCGTGTCATCTCATACGCTAGGGTCGTTGGGCTCTAGAAGGGCGACCTTGATGCCCTCATCCTTGAAGTACCCCTTGGCCTGAGCAAGGTAGAGCGGAGCGTGATAGGCAGTGGCGTGCCTGCATAACAGTCAACTCTATATCCACATCAGTGTAGCCTAGCTGTTTACCAGTTGGTGAGAAAAGTGATCTTATCGGTAGACATGTTGATCACTTGTGGTAATTGCTACTTTTGTCAGTACGCTCACTGGGGGAAAGGGGGAGAGTCAAAGAAGCATGTCCTTTCGCTGGTATTATCCAGATCAAGTTCTGCCGGTATTTCTCAGATCAATCGCACATCCCTATGCCGCAAGCGACATAAAGATGGCAAATTGAACACCCGGATGCATTCTTGTTCCTCGGATTTACCTTGGCCTCCATCCATAGGATGGAATGACTGCGAGAGATGCCATGTCATCTTCGACCCAATGGCCGTACCGTCTGTACGTTGGTAACAGATATCGATTCTTGGAGAAGCAAAATTTGTGGTTGGAACAGAAAGTCTGCGGGTTGAGGGGAAGGAATTGGTAAAGGTTTGTCGTGAGGGGTTGTTGCGTAATTTATATGCAAAGAAACACCGCAGTTACATCATGCCACATTACACTTTACGCGTCAGTCCAACGTAATTGCTTTATCAATTTCCCCACTTTCTGCATGGTGATGAAAGCAGTATCACTGTGCGCTGCTTGCTGGCATGTGAAGATTGCGTGGCAGATAGGCAGATAGTGATGCTTGAAGCGGAGCAACGCGGAGCTCTGCCCAATGATGTTCAGATAACCGCCTGGCAGACGTTCATGTAGGTTCCAACCAGACGCAAGCCGGAGTATCGTGGAATGAATTGGTTGATTTGTACCAGCATTAGCAAGTGGTCTTGAGTGGCCGCTAAGATACTTCTGGTTAAGAAGACATGCCCGCCGTGTACTCCGGACAAGCCTTGCGCTGGCCGTCCCTCCCAATGGAAAGGCGCGAGAACGCTTATCTTCGGGCTTGGCGCGGTAATAAAGATATATCAAGTCAATTACAGGTTTTGCCTAGTCGATCCCACAGCTTGCCGATACCTTGACTTTGTTCCGGCTGATTCTGGAACACAAAACGGGAAAATATGGAGAGCAAATGATGACGGGAAGAAGTTGTGCATGGTCGCCCTGGATTCGGCTGATATTGAGGCTCAACTGGCAGGGTGGTCTGTTTGCAATTTTATGGGATTTAAACATGCACCTTCTCGCCGTAGACGAACTCTTGGCTGTGAGAAGACCATCAGAACTTGTGGCAGCCCCGACAGTCTGAGCGGATGCCAAGTTGCCAAGGTTGAAATGGTAGAATCCCCAGACTGTACTGCAATGCATTGTACTCGAAGAAAAAAACACCCAAGATGGGATCCTTCAGCGTCGAGAACCGAGATCTTCAGGGTTCCCACAAGTGACTCGTCATCCCTTGTGTCTGCCCCGAAACTTTGCAGATTCCGGCCGTGATGTGGTATAGAAACAGGCATCGGACGTCACGCTTCAGGAGGGAGAATATCGTGTCCAAAATATGCATGCTACCCAGAATCATATATACTAGCGGATTACATGCAGTTGACAGCTGATAACGTGCAATAACCGTCGTCGTACTCTTCTCTGGACGCAGGCAGCGTCTAAGAACACCATAAAGCTCTATCTAGTATTGGCAGAAGACTGTCAGATGCAAAGCACTGAATACGACCCAGCGTCACGCGCAATATGGTAATGTAAGCTGAAAATAGGGTGCATATAGATGTCTCTAATAAGAAGATCTACTAAACTAAGATCTTGGACACTCGAAATATCACGGGGATCAATATGGCGAAATAAGATTCTAACACTCACATCCAGGGCCGTGGCGCCTCACCATTTTGTCCTGTGGCCGAGAAGAGAAATCACAATTCGGTTTCAGAATAAGTCTTGGCAAAAAAGCCCTCGGAGATTGGGCTGACTAACTAAGACTGCTGCCTGCGGCTGAGCCAGCTGCAACGGCTCACCACGCAACCCAGCAAGTTTTTTCTTATCATTGGCGCTCCTCTTTCAATGCTGCTGCGCTTTTCACCGTACCGTCGTGCACAACACAAATACTTTGTCTGCCGCAGCTGATCTATCATGCGGCTCATCAACGCCAAGTCTCGGGGCCTCGAGGAGTTCACACAAGACGAGGCCCCTCCTTACGCCATTCTCTCGCATCGATGGGGCGACGCCGAGGTGACATTCGACGACGTGAGAAGCCCGAACAGCCTTTATCAGTCCAAGGACGGATACTTCAAGCTTGACAAGTGCTGTGCGCAAGCCTTGAAAGACGGTCTCGAGTTCGTCTGGATCGATACTTGCTGCATCGACAAGTCCAGTAGCGCCGAGCTCTCGGAATCCATCAACTCCATGTTTTCACGGTACAAGAACGCCCGCTTCTGCTATGCGTTTTTAAACGACGTCTTGCCCGGCGACATCAATGACAAGGCAAGCCCTTGCGAGGAGTCCTTCCGTAACAGCAAGTGGTTCACCCGCGGATGGACACTACAAGAGTTGCTAGCACCTTCCAATCTGCGCTTCTACAGCCACGATTGGACGCACATTGGGGACAAGGCATCTTCAATATCGCTCATTAATAACATCACGGGCATATACGATGCGTTTCTGATGAACGCCGATCTAAGTAGAGCATGCATAGCCGAGCGTATGTCGTGGGCTTCTCTTCGCAAGGTCACCCGCAAAGAAGATATTGCGTACTCCCTACTTGGCATCTTCGGCATCAACATGCCACTGCTGTACGGCGAAGGCGGGGAGAATGCCTTCATAAGACTACAGGAAGAACTCATCAAGTCCAGCAACGACGAGTCTATTTTCGCTTGGCATGTAGGATTGCGTACCTGTCCTGTGGAGCGACCTTCCGCTCAGTACTGCATGGGGCTATTGGCCAGGTCCCCTTCTTTCTTCGAGAAATGCACAGACATCACCCAAGCCAGTTTTGGTCAGCTCCCGTCCTTCATAATGGCCAATGGCATGATCAGAATGGCGCTCCTCGTGGAAAAGTCAGCCAATCCAAGCAACGGAGCCATCTTCTTCGCTCATCTTCGATGTCGAAGGCGATATGACTTCGAGAATGTACTTGCCATCCCACTAGTGTCATGGAATGGCGTATATTACCGTGTCTATGATGAACCGAACCCGATGGAGATGAATTTTTGGAGAATGGGTTTCATGCGTGAGATGACAGCAATGCTGTCGCCCCGAAAAGCTGATCTAGGCATCGATAACACAAAGTCACCCTTCATTATCCGCACTCTTCCTGGTGGCTACAAGGCCACGGCTGTTGATCCACCCGATGCTGCTCGAGGTGATGTGAGATCCCATATAATCCTCACGGATCTAACATGGGAGAATTTGTGGGAAAGGGAGTACAAAGGCCAGGATATTATACGAGGCGTGCTTCTTGAAGCTACAGAGAGTTTCAATACTCCACCTCTGGCATTATTGCTTACGGTTAGCTCGCATTCTCTGCCAGGGGAGAAAAGCTGGCTGAGGTATGCAGCCAATCTCCATGTATTGAAATCGCGGGAAAGCTTTGCTTCGTTCATGGCATCCAGGAGATACAACCGGGTTTCTCCGTCCACGACATCCAGGAGACACCACTGGGTTCATATACCACGTCTGACGACAATCGCGCACACTGAGGGTACGAGTCAGATGGAGGAGGAGAAGCTTATCGAATATTACTATGTTACTGCGGAGGTGGCAGAGCTCTCATGTGGCCCCGCGCTGGTGGTAGACGTCCTTGGTGACAACACTATAAAGGCCATGGCCAAGAAGCCTCTTTTCAACAACCAGGTTATTGTTGGAGCATGTCTATGTGTCCTGGTGACTTTAACTTGGTATCTTGACTCACGCCACCCGCTAACTTACAATCTTCCCTGGTTCGAAACGGAAGCGCCGAGAAGACGGCTATCGATGACGGGGTTAACCATAACTTGCTATACTGTATTGCAAGCCCTTTGGATATTCTATGGATCCCTCACGACGGGCTTCTCGCTCCAGAAGGTGAAGGAGCATTTTGGGCCATTCTTTCATGAGGAGTCAATTAAGTTTTTGATTTTGGCGTCTTTTATGTGTTGGCTGTCATTCGAAGTGTCATTTAGAACTGACACTGGACTTGTGATTTTTTTCGTTCAAATTCTCATTGTAATTATCATAGTGCGCTTGAAAGTCCCTGCGAGCTTGATGTCTCGGCGAGGTCGTCCGTGGAATCGTTAAATTCCAGACCCCTACTTAAACAAACATCTCTTACGAGCGTTTAGCGTTATGGCTACATGTACCTAAACTAGAAATATCAGAGAGAGGAACAAAACGCAATACAGAGATGTATGTAGCTGTTATGGGTCCTGAAGGGTAGGACCAGGAACAAGAACTAAGGCGCATCCATTGTCCGCTGCGCGAAGAGATTCACTAGTACAACTAGCCAGTCCGAACCACCCTTCCACAGCACTATCAGCTTTACACCTAGACCTGCTGTTCAGAGTCTAGGTAACAACTTCAGCCACCTTCAAGCCACCTCTATCCCAAGCTCCTTGATCAAGATATCTGCCGCCTTCTCACCAATAGCAAGCGCAGTGTTATTGGTATTGGCAGCAACGTTGCTGGGAACAATGCTGAGGTCGGCAATCTTCAGCTTCTTGGTTTTATAAACCGAGAGGCTTCCGTCAACCACTCCATTTTGATCCAGGGGTCTCATCTTAGCAGTCCCAAGGGAGTGCCAGGTTGTGTTGACATTCTCCCGAAGCCATTGTTCAAGAATCGTATCGTCTTCTGCCGAGTATTCGATATTCTTTATATCGCCATGAAGCTCGGCATCCAGGGTGATGCATCTGGCACTGGAGTGAGCAGGGAAAGGCGGGTGGCCTGCTGCCACTTCACCGCGATAGACCTTCATGCGTCGAACAATCTCTCTCTGGGTCTTGTAAGCCCAGATATGCTTCTTTATATCTAGAGGATTCGAGAAGAAGCCCGTGTCGAAGTCTAGAGGGTCAGATACATCGGGGCCAGTGACATGAACATGGCCCCTAGAGAAGGGGTAGGGGGTGAAGCAAGTGACAGAGAAGTATTGGCCGGGTTCAACGCTCCGAGGATCTCCCGCAAACCTAGCATCATCTTGTAAGCAGAAGTCAGAAGTAGCCATGGAAATTTACTTACGCGCCAATACCGCTTAGGATGACCAACGGGCGATCGGGATGGGTTTTGAATTCGCTGTCCCATGCTTCTTGAAACTCAGGACCAAGAGATGCGACCTCATCATCAGTGGGTCGGATTTTTGCGGCTATATCCATTCCATTCCAGCCCAGTCTCGGGTCCTGATTCTTGATGAGATCACCAAAATCGATTCGGCCCTGAGCAATTGGGTCCAGAGTCTCTTCGGGGCCCAAGCTTGTCTTGTAGGGGTAAGTCAAGAGGTGGTGATCCTCATATTCGTGGCCAACCCCAGGGAGATCGACACTGAGAGTTATCCCTGCTTTTTCAAGTACTTTGGGACAACCCAGTCCTGATCTTTCAAGAACCGCTGGTGTGCCGAGCGCTCCACAGGAAAGAACGACAAGCTTCCTGGCCTTTACAACTTGGGAATGATGCTCCCCGGGTTGGAAAGCCGGATTTGTGATGAACTCGACTCCAGTGGCAGTTTTGTCATCGTCCAAAAGAATACGAATGACTTGGGACTCAAGTACCACGGTCAGATTAGGGTTCTTCCCACCCTCCAAGAGTGGGTGTAGATAGCATGAAGCTGCATCTTGTCGTTTCCCATCTGGTGAGATGTAGTGCAGGGCACGCTCCGTGGCGTTGATGGCATCCATGCTCTGGAGATCCTTTGTTTCATGTCGACCAAGTGCTTCCGCAGCAGCAATAAATTGATCTTCAGTTATAGTGGAATTGTAGGTTCCTCGAGATACGTGGATGGGCCCATCGTAGCCGTGAAGCTCTCTGTCCCCCGGACCGTGATAGGTTTCCAGCTGTAGATGGAGAATTAGCACACGTCCCACATCAACCGCGTTGATTGCAAATATGACTGACCTTCTTCATGAATGGGAGGAACTCATCCGCACTCCACCCGGGGGTTTTCCAAGAGTCATAGTCAGACCGTTGACCACGACTATACATCATAAGATTGGTAGATGAGCCACCACCGAGTAACCCACCCGAAGGCACATGCAGAACCCTACCGCCTATGTTATCCGACTTGTTGGCGGGGTAAAAGAGGTTGGTCTTAGTTGCAGGATCAAGGTTTGCGTGAAATAGAGCCGGGATGCCGATGGTAGGTCCTGTGTTGTTTGGTCCGCCCTCAAGAACCAGAATCGAGAGATCGGGATCCGCTTCGGAGAGTCTCGAAGCTACAACACAGCCAGCAGTACCACCTAGAATCATCGCTTAACATAATTCTCACACCATTTCCGAGTTTAGGGAGGCACTCACCTCCTGCCACAATCACGTCTACCTCTGCAAGTCCCGTTGGCAACTGAGTGAAGAGCCCCATGATTCCGATGGATTGGAATGGACAGGTGATGAATGGTTAGAATCGAGAAAATTCAGTCGAGCAGGGTGGCTGGCGTCTCACTGTAGGTTTCTGCAGCTCGAGCTGACTTGGGCCAGCTATTTAACTTATATCCAGTCAGTCGAATGCGGGGTATGTTGGCCGTCCATTACGCCCAAGACACCTGGGTACGAGGTGATGCCACTCTAGCTTAGAATAGAGTTCTCGGCGTTGGTCTGTAACTGGGTGATCTACCAACAATCACTGACCCATTGCAACGTTGTTCTGACACGTTTTACGACGTCATTGGATATCGCTTATTGCTAGAGATTACTACCCTAACGGTAGAGCTGAATATCACCGCCCGCTTCCAGCCAACGGTTGCAGATCATATTGTTAAGTGAACCAACATAGCTTGCTAAACGGGCTACGGTTTATTTTGTGACTCAGTGCTCCCTTTTAGACACCAACACACTGGACATCCGCGAGTGCATGCGGCCCAGACCAATCCCGCAGAGAATACAGCCAACGGATGACATGGATGTTACTCCACCTCAGGCACGTTTGACTTGCCACGAATCCCTTGGCATGGTGAGGAAATAACAGCTGCACGAAACCTTTGTCAACCAACTGCACCATTGGCGGGGCTGAGACCAACATACGTGGACCTGACCAGACATACTTGGAGATTAGCCTGGGCATGCTTTGGGGGCCGAAGGACTTGCCGAACCTGACACAAAATGATTCGACGCTCCACTAGACAGAGTAACATAGTGTTAGTTAAAGCGCAAAGAAACAGGTTCTGGTCCGAAGCTCTTGGTAATATGAGGTCCAGATATCTGGTGTAAGTGACGAGAAAGCAACGCAGAAACGGCACAAGCATGTTTTGTTAACAGTACGTCGAAGGAGGTAGTACACGATTAGGATCCCGGCTATCATATGAGTTTCCGCCTCCAACTTATACATTGCAATGTGTGGATGGAATAGTTGCTGCCTTGCGAAGAGATCATCCATTTTCGGATATCGGACAACCTACACTACTATCCAGCTTTGAAGTTGCTCTGGGCACAGCTCATGTAGGCTTTACGCTGTCTTTCATATAGCAGGAGAAGAGAATTGACTGGTTTTCCAACTATCTCTCTTGTGTGTGAAACTCAAATCCAATATTTGCGCCAAATTTGAAGCTCCTCATCGCTTCCCATCCACTATCGTCATATTAGTAAATGTGGAAAGCATGGCTACAGCCATACACTGTAATATTTTCGTACCTGAAAACCCATGCTTATGACTTCAGTAAAGCCTTCCCTCATCGTAGGCCTTTGGAACTCGTCCATAAGTTTAAGAAAAGGGTTCCTTGGAAAGATTGCTCGGCCTTCAGGATTCATCTAGACGCGATGTTAGCCTTGGAATTTCTCTGCTGAGAAATTTGCACACCATTCCCCCACCAAGCGCTCGAACGGTGTCGTTGTGCAGGCATAATTCAGCTGGCAGGTCGAAGAAAACTGCTGTAACTTTAATCTTATACTTGCTGGCAGTAGAGAGCCAGATCCTCCGGCTCTGGATGCTAAAATTGATTTGATCTAGACCCACGTTAGCTAGAAGAAATCAGGAGGCCCGACATGTCGTCGTCGATTCTATATACCGATGACCACCTATCTCTCGTTAGCGGGGTTCCGCGGTGATTGCAGTGACTAGACTAACCAAGCTTCCCTCTTTGAGTGCATTTTCAAATCTCTCGGCACATCTCTCCTGAGATCCGAGACTGTGCAGCGACACGCAGTGGTATCCCAATGGACGAAGAATCTTGTTGAAAAAATATGTCTTGCCGGCCCCTGGGCCACCTACAAGAACTATCGCGAGTCTCGGATGATCTTGCACCTGGAGACCAACATCTGATTCCGTCGATCAGTGGACAAGAAAGAATAGCCAGAAAAGGTGTAACAATACCTATCCAGCTACTTTTGTCTTTGAGAAACAGAGAAGGGTCAAACTTATGTTGGGGTGTCTCTCCCGAGACCTGTAGAAAATAATCCTCTGGGGTGTGAAAACCGATATCCAGATTAAGACTATAGTGGAAGTCGGCATCCGTATGATCACTGGCTCTCCCAGCACCGTCTCCTACGAAAAATGAGTTGCTTTGGTCGATTTCTATTTCCTGCTGTTCATATTCATGGGCCAAGAGCTCCCAGATACCGATTCTCGGCTTTCTCCAGCTGTCGTTAGCACAGGCCACGTAGATGGAGAGAGGCACATTCAAGCTGTCGAGAATCTGTTGAATCGTTCGTTTGAACGACTTAGCCTCAGGAGCCTCGTTCCCATTCAAGTCAGTCAGGCGTCCCTGGTTAGTGATGATTTTAATCACGAAGCCTTGATCATATGCCTGTCGTATCTTCAATGGGACGACTGTATCCCACCATTGCCAGTCTTGAGAATCTTGAGAACGAACTTTGCCTGACTTGGTCTTGATGACGGTGCCGTCCTGGGAACTATGATCAGCGCGCCAATCCCATTGCATCTGTACCTTTGCGTACCAAGTCAAATGCCGCAATTTTAACAGACGAATGAGCATCCTTCAAGCTCTGTGGTTTATTGAATGGAGAATACACTCCAATAAGGAGAGAAGCTCCTTGAAGTGTCCAAATTGTCATGGACGCGATGATGGCTCGGCGCCGCAGGGCTGCACAGGGAATGATAATCTGACAGGCTGCAATCAAACTAGGCTTCGTATCCCGCGTAAGAGGTGGGCTTTTTTTCAGTCTGCGACCCTCGCCACCTAATGACGAAGATTATAAGTTGCGATACTCACGGAGCTGAGGTTCATTTAGGCTCCTTTGACTCTGTGTCCTTAATCTAATCACTCAGGCAGTGAACCGAAATTCACAGCCACACTCGGTTAGATCAATAGTGGACCGGTTAAACGCATATATAGACGGCTTATGCGTTTACGAAGCTTGCATCGTTCAGTAAATATGGCCAAATTTATCCAAGGACTACTCCGTAGGGTAGTTTAACTCACCACCCAGGCGTGCTCGCAGTGGTCCTGGCCAAAGAATGTGGAAGTAAAAGTCTAGTCGATTCTGGATTGATGCATATATATATCTTCATACTCTTTCGCACTCTGTGGTTGATACTCATGACTGTAAAGATTTGTGGCTTACGTGGCAGCGATACTTTGCTTCTCTATTTAGAGAAAGGAAGCGTAGTTAGGAAACCTGGAATCTCGAGCTCTCAACCCTGATTCATGTAGGCAATCAATAACTACCACGTTCTCGTCTATGCAAGTAGATGCGAAAGTGCTGACTGGAAATAAGGATACACCCCGACCTTTCTCTATTCAAATGACTTTCTTGTACTTATCCACTAGCAGAATTGTTGTTCGATGAATATTTCTCGCTTGTTCTCCCACCCAACCAAGCAGAAATGGTGGTAGATACATGATATGCCCAAAGGCCAACATAAAGCCCTAGACCTATGGCCGATACAATTGCGGGTAGCATAATGGACGTGACAGCAAAACCATATGAAGCTCTATTGAATCCG
The DNA here is from genome assembly GCA_020746835.1 of Stachybotrys elegans. NCBI lineage: Eukaryota > Fungi > Ascomycota > Sordariomycetes > Hypocreales > Stachybotryaceae > Stachybotrys > Stachybotrys elegans. The sequence goes on along the minus strand of JAGPNK010000036.1, from coordinate 135,546 downwards.
CCGTTGTCCCTGAGTTGGGCTGTTGTAAGTCCAACCTGCATGGCAGTTAAAACAATGGAAAGGTAGGCGAAGGCCACTATGAGCCATGCAAATTCGCGCCTGAAGAAACCGCCGTAACTTGAATATGAATAGAGATAGCCCTGCACCCGGAGATTGAAGGATGACTTGGGTGAAAGACGACAGATTTGATCAAGTCTGGATATGCGCAACTCGCCGTACCTGTACCGTTTGCTGATCGAATGCGGGTTGTTGAGGTCACCGAAATGATCCCAGACTGAGTGGACAAATTCCTTCCACTTAGGCCACGTCAAATCATCAGGCAAAAGCCACTCATTCTTGGCGATCTCGAAGTCGCTCCTATGCCGAATCAGCCAGACATAAGATAGGACAAAACCGCGGGCGCTCTCATATGTCTCCTGAGAATGCTCATCTTTACAAATATGTTGTTTCCAGAACGAATAATCTAGGAGGAAGCCTGGGAGTGGTTTGACGAAGAAGCTTTCTGCAGACCACACGAGATGGAGATCGGCTTGCTCGGCGACGGTAATTTTCCGTCCCAGCATCTTCAGGCGATGGAGTGGACGAGGCGGTGCCTGTCGACCGGCCCACCATAAGGCGTCGTAAATATCATCAAGTCGACGAACGCTGAGATCTCTCGCCAGAAAATCTGGAATGTTCTCCCGTGGTCGAAAGGTCTCGCATGACCAATATTTGGCGTCGATGTAAATTGGACAGAGATCGGTAGGATCAGAAAGCTCTCGACTCTGGCCCTGCACCCCGTTTTGTGTTCCCATTTTGGCCGCGGTCTGTGCCTCGGTGTGCGACACGGAGTGCTCTGCGTCTGAACGCACAGGATCGGTGAAAGGCAATTTGTTGCCCGTGGAAACGCGAGCAAGAAATGGAGGTTCCTTTTGTGTCTTGATATCAACGTTAACAACTACGTCAAGATAGGGTGGAGGGATGCGTACCGCTGGAAGACCCATGGCGAATTCTTTCGAGGCGGATCAACCAAGGGTCGGGTCGCGATATCGCCGAGGAGGTTTTACAGAGACACGGCATACGTAAAATATGATAGCAGGAGATGACGGAATATATTGAGCTGATGCCCCTGTTGTGGGCCGGGGTCCCATCTCAACTGTCCACAAGGCATCAGGTACTGGTGGTGGCGCAGTTCTGGCTGGATTCTTGTAACAGGGATGGCTGACGGGCGCTTATATTCTCAGCTACTGCAGCCTGCCGTCAGCACTGCCCCAATGTGTCTACCCTCTTGGCTACCTACAGCGCGTCCCTTCATAACACAGAAGATGATGACGAATGAAAAGAAACAGCTCAGCCCGCCACTGCAAGAGCGACGGAATGCTTCAAAGCGGCATGTCGGCTTAGGTCTACGGCCCAACCGAAAATGCATCGTGATTCTCCCCGCCAGCTAGTCTGCTGTCCTCTTAAACTTGACTGTGTGGCGCCGGAGAGACATCATGCCCAAACGTAGAAGGGTCCTGGCTAAGGGAACCATGACGGGCTTGGTCTTTGCAAAGAGTTGGCTCACGAAGATGCATAGCAGAGAATGATGAGGGTTTCGAGTAGCTTGAAGACCTATGTGGGTTGCAACCGAGGAAAAGGCCCAAGATTCGATATAGGATACGGGGGAAGTCGAATACGATTCTGGGGTGGGTTAGCGGGCAGGCTGGATGAGGTATGATGGGCGGAGCCGCCATGGAACAACCGTGCTGCTGCCAATAGCATAGCATACATAGTCATCATATTTGCCGCTTACATCTCATAGGTCCAATGGCCTGGTACACGGAACGGATAAAAGTCTCTGCCTCCCTGCTGCCCGCCTGCTGCCCACCTGCCCCTCAAATCCTTGGTAAAGGTTGCGTTCGACAATACACCCTTGATTCAACATGGTCGCTGGAAAGAAGGGTCTTGTTTTCCGCGTCACCGGGCTCCCAGGCTCGCAGGCCGACGATGAAGTAGCTGTATCGTTGAAGGCTATCATCGACGATAACCTGGCGGAGGACGAACAATCGAAGCTGACTGTCACTGTGACTATTGTGCCCTCTTGCTACGGCAGTGCGGAAAAAGTTGCGCTGGTTGAGTTCCATGGCAGAGTACCTTCATTTCTCTCTGCGCTAGTGACCAATCCGCTAGGTGACTGGCAAGTCCGGATGGGTGGCACGGACATCAATTTCGATCAACACTTCTTTGGTTTCACTCAGTTATACGCTCCACAGCCAGGCTCGTCGGCTACCGCCGAGTAGGTACCATTTCTTCATCCACGAATTTCTATATCTTAACGACTGGGCAGTATAATCGCCATCACGGACCTTGACGGACATGCATACGGCTCGTGGAGGGGAACGGGAAACCTCGGTCGCATGTGGCTGCGCGACTTCCTCTCCAAGGACCTGCCATGCTGCCGCACCATGATCTACGGCTACAACTCGAAGCTTTCAGCGCATGGGTTCGACACCATCATGGACTACAGCCGAGGTTTGGTAGAGGAGCTCAAGAAGGTCAGGAATACAGCAGGGGTAAGCACGGTTACAGGATGCGGCTCGAGAGCAGCGGCGTCAGGCTAACGGTTTCATTGCTACCAGCTAAGAAAGCGGCCCCTCTTCTTCATCGCTCACGGTTTTGGTGGTATCATCCTCGCTCATGTGAGTTGATCGCTACAATACGCATACGCAAAGCTAAACAGCAGCATAGTGCCTCGTCAAGGCAGTCCTGGCCGGCGAAGATGGCCACCCAACAATAGCGTCTTTGCACAAAGCAACATACGGCATGCTTCTGTTCGGGGTCCCACACAAGGGACTAGAGATAGATGATATCCAAAAGATGCTAGCAGCAGAGAATAGTCATTCGCGGGATGTACTGCTGCAAGAAATTAAGTCAAAGTCGAATCTGCTAGCCTATCAGCTAGTAGACTTCAAAAATCTCATCCGGGATAGAAAGATTGTCAGTTTCTACGAGACCGAACAAACCAGGGAGTTTAAATTTGTACGATGCCATCGCACAGATGAGGGTACAGAAGGCGCTGATGCTACTGTTACAGGATAGTGAAAGCAAACGCTGGGAAAGAACCGGCGACTTTGTCACGGTGGTAGATGCCAACTCGTCTCTTCTCCAGCTCCCAGACCACATGGAGGAAAAGATCCCTCTAGATGCCGTCCATTCAAAGATCGTTAAGTTTGACACTAGGAACAACCGAGGATACACTAGTGCGCGGAATAAACTTGCGCAATTCGAGCAGGATGCTCCGGCAGTGGTGGCGGCCCGGTTCGGTATGTAGGCCTTGTCTCTGATGCTATACTGCCTCAAATTCAGGCCTGTTCAAGCGTCCTCTAAGCTCGCCCGTGGCTAACAGCGCTGAGTCCTAGTGAGGGAACAAAACCGGTCTGAGTCGTCTACTATGGTCCCGTTCCAGCGAGACAGCCTGTTTATGGGCCGAGAGGACGTCCTGGCGAAGATTTATGAGAAATGCGAGCAGACCTCATCGGAAGACCACAGCCGGCTGGCCCTTGTCGGGCTCGGAGGCATTGGGTGAGAATCTATGTACGGTATACTAGCAGGAATCCATGCTCATGTTCTTATAGGAAGTCCCAGATTGCCATCGAGTACGCGACGGATTCCACCTAAGATGCGAGGCTAGCAAAGGACAAATTTCTTGGAGTGGTGAACCTAAGAACGCTCGCCTCTATTAATCAACCTGGCGTGTTTTGATCATACTGAGCCTCACGTTGGCGGTGACGGCGTTGTCGAGTGCGGATAGATATGTGGACGACAAAACTGCAATAACAACAGTGAATCACACGAGTCCCGTCAACTTGCGTTCGGTGGATGCATTGGGACTATCGCGATCCTCGTTGAGCTGGATACTCGTGTCAGTTGTGTCCTGGCGCATATGAGGCACACACTGCTCCTTTCTGGGGACGTAGTCGGGCCCCTATGCAGCGGTGATGAGGTTGCGAATGTCCGGGCGGATGGCTGTTGCCCTGTAAACATGCCCGTGTGCTTACTTTGTTGGTCATACCAACAGCTATCCTCGCGCCCCTTATCTTGCATTGTACTTGCGCGCGGTTTCTGTAGAAAATCCATCTCCAGTCGCAAATACGTAGCTTCTCTCATGTGTCCAAGCAGCACCTTGTGCATATCTTGAAACTAAGATTGAGCACTCAAATTTACTTCTACCAGGTATGAGAAAAGGATGGTTGGCCTCAGCTGAGCTTGAAGCTCTAGCATTGGAATCCTTTCAATCTCATGTATATATATTTTAGCCCGTTTCTGTTCTCGTGATCTATTGTCGTGATGAAAGCCATCTGTCCGCAATACGCTGATGATTTGAGGTTTTCGGCTGGTCCTGCCGGATAAAACGTCTATGCCTTCTCCCTCCAGTGTCACCCAGTTACTTGCGACTCGCCAGAAGATTACATGAAAAGAAAGTCATCAGCTGACTCGCCGAAGAGCCAGGTCTCCATTTCTGCCAAGGCATCAAGATCATTCTTGGGCAATGACACTGTGACAGCAGGGTCGTGCCAACCATACGTCCGCTTTGTCCCAAGCCCGCTCTCGCTGCGAAGATCTTCCCCAGCCCAGCGACAGCTGTCGAAATCCATCAAGACCATCCCGTTCTCGCCCAGCATGATATTAGCAGGTGTGATATCATTATGGACTATATTCAGGCTATGCAGATGGGTGACAGCGCTTTTTAACTTGCTAAAGGATTGCCTCATGCTGTCGTCGACAAACGGGCGTCCGCTTTGGAGAAATGCCACCTTGTGGAGGTTGCGTGGGTTGGCCTTGGTTCCAAGCGTATGTATGTACTTTTCAAAGCAAAGTCCCGATACTCGCCCTCGAGTGACAAGGCAGCCGAAGTACCGCGCAATATTTGGATGGGGGTTCTGTTTGAGAACGTCACACATGACGATCTCGCGGCGGATCAGTTCCTCGAGACGTGGTTCTTCGGCAAAGGCAAGAAGACTGGGTGTCTTAATGTGACAGCCATATCCTTTGGCAAGCGTCCAGTCGGGCTCAATCTTGGGTCCTCTGTCTTCGGTGATAACGGGGTATTGGTCGTAAAGGCCAACTGGTGGCCCAGTTCTGTTATTCCATTTGGCGACGTAGAGGCACTTGTCGATTCGGATGAAGCCTTGCATGTACTGGAACTGAAACTTGCCGTCAACTCTCTTGAAAGCTTCATTGGATTGAACTATCTCCATGGTATTTGTGGACGGTCTTGGGATAGCATGCGAGAAAGTAGAGAATTTTTATCTGCATCATCTCTCACCCAAAGCCCCTCATTGAGGTGATGGGACAACCAATAACATGGCCCCCACAGCTGTGCCATGTTGGTCACACCGCATTGTCGCATTACTGGTTCTGGGTTGCCAAGATGACTCCTAGGAGTCGTCAGAGTTTTCGGCTTCCAGGACGCCTTGGGAGCGCAGCAGCTCGATTGTCTCTTTTGTCCATTCTTGGCAACGTCGTAGTGGCTGCCTAGGGTCAATTCTTCTTGGACCATCGAACTGTTTGGCTGGCGCAGGGTTGGAGCGGCAAATTTGCTCAATTTTTTCGAGGCTGGATTCCTGAACCCATCCCAGCAGCCTTCTGGAGAGAAATGTTGGGGATGATTCGGGCTTCTCTGGGTATCGCGTCTCGAATGACATTCCTTGCTGGATGTTCCCATGGACGTGGAACAAACGACCGCTCTTCTCCTCGTCGTCTGTCTGAACAAGCAGGCCTTGATGATTGCGGGGCATCCCGTCGGACTCGATGAGAAACAGTGGAAGGCGCATGGCGATTTCGGTCGCTGCAGTTGTAACCTGGTGTTGGATGTGTAGGTCACTTGGGCCTGGGATCTCTCGAGTTTTTGTAATGGGTGACGGATGGAGGCGCTCTGGCTGATCACGGCCCGCGCGGGTGCCTAAACTTGACTAAAATAGCGGCCGGCAGCTAACATTAGCCTCCATGCCAAAATTGACTACTGCATCTCTTCTTGCTGGACTTCACCAAATTAGCCTCATAACGGACAAGCAACTCAATTGTTATTATTATGTTGAACTCTTCATTGTAGACAGATTCTATTACATACGAGGCAGAAGGCGCCCAATCTCGCCCCGAATAGCCTCTCAAACACTGGATCGCCTCAACCGGGTCAGAAACTTCTCGTCTCGTATCTCCTCTAGCCCAATCCCAAACAGCGATGCATACATGGGCGCCAGTTGGTGAGGCCCGCATGGCCGTGCATCTCCGCTCGCGCGTCTCTTCTCGGTAAAGTTTTGTAGAATGGTTTCCAATGCTGCATGAACAGTCAAACCCTTGAGGGTATCCGAGGCCGCCTCATCAGCTCGCTGCTCGGTCTCGCCGCCATCTTCACCCAAAATCTCAGGAGCGTCGATGATGTGGTGGATATTCACGTCGACATCGACAACAGCATCTTTTATCACGGCCGCCTCGTTGTCTTCAAAGTAAGGTCGACTGATGTAATGCTTGTCTGTCGTCTGGTTGAGTCGGGAGGCCGCGCGATTGTCCTTGGTGAGGTTGACAAAGTCGTGGATGAGTACCCGGATTTTGTATCCCAACACAGGGTGAGCAGCTACCGCCGAGGAAGTGAGAGCAGCTTTTTCTGGCCGTTGGGTAGCTCTCCCTGGTCCATCAGAGGTGCTACCTAGGTGTCGTCTTCCAGAACCGCGCTTCTCTGTCCCCATGCTTGCGTAAGGGCAGACCTGCTGAGTCGGGAGTGGCAGAAGAGAGAAAAAATAAGAAAAAAACTCTCCAGTTCACGGTGAGGTTAAGTTCGAAGACGTCTGATTTGCTGTTGGTCTGGATAAGGTTCATGCCGCAACTTTAATCGCGTATCTTTCAAGCTCTTCATTTGAGCCACCCTACGCTTGCAAGAGCTCGTCTCTTTTGGGTTCGAACCATTTCAGTTTATTAGTTTAAAAGGTATTACGAGAGTGTTGCCTGTGTTTCCCCCAAAATCTGTCTCAAAGCCGTATTCGCGTTTGCATCCACAAGCCTCATCATCTCTTCAGTAGCAACGCCCAATACATCTTCTTGGCCAAGAAGATCGTAACCAAAAGACTGAAAGGGATCACTGGAGTCACCTAAAAATGACAGGCCAAAAGTCGGATCCAAAGATAGCAAAGAATAGTCTTCTCGAGGGCTACCAGAGCCTTCCACCGACCGACGTTGTTTCTTTCTTTGTTCTTCTTGATCCTCCTGTGCTTGCTGGTCTCGTTGTCGTTGCCGAGACAAAATAAAACGCTCAAAAAGAGTCTTTACAGTTTCTTCAACCAGCCCAACGACCTGACTTCGGGATATGGTTTCTCCAGGAAACTGTCGGTCTAGGTTTTCTTGTAGTAGAGCAGGGAGCTCCGGCTGGAGATATTTATAAAACTCGGAGCTAGGCGGCTCACCCTCTCTGCTGTCGAGTGCCTGCCAGTCTTGGTCCTATGTTAGCTCACGCCTATCTGTAGAATATCAAATGAAGCGACTCACAGAGGTAAGGCAGGTCCTCAGTCTCAATATCCGGTCTCAAGATCTTGTAGATGCGCTGACATTTCTCGTGCTCAGAGCCACCAAGTTTCTTCCTGCTCTTCAAAAGCTTAAATTGCTCTGCATCAACACCATAAGTAGGCCGCTCTGCCTTCTTCTCACAAGGCTCGTCAAGTCTCTGATGCTCGGTAAGAAGCTGCTGACTATCGAACGCTTCGTAGCATCTGTTGCACGTCTCCTTCAGCAGGTGCCGTCGGTAGATATGTTCCCTTGAGCTACATCAGCGAACAAGGTCAAAGGAAGGATACGTCATTGAGAAATCTGCTCCTTTCTTGTAGGTCACGGCAACCCCCAGAATGTGGCAAAGGGATTGGCCAAACCACCGGGGGAGGGATGATCGGGTAAATGAAAAGAAACATGACATACTTGAGTCTGTTTGTCGTTAACCAGCCACCTCCGGCACAATGCTTCTCGTGCATGAAGATCCATGGATAGAGTTTTAAAAAAGGACATGCAAATTTGAGCTCGTTCTGGGACAGTCGTTCGTATGGCTCTTCGTTGGCACCGGGGGCTGGATCATCGTTGCCATCATTGCCGTCGGCTCTTTCACGCTTATCTCTCTCGTCTCCTCTTCGTCTCTTTTGGCCTCTCTGTCGCCCATTATTAGAGTCTTTTCCATTACTTCCACCAATAGTGCCTGAGGAGGAGTTTGTTCCGCCAGTCGAGCCCTGATCGTCGTCACAACACGGCTGGCGATGATGTGACAGTGACGATCGGACATCTGGCCAGGAAGCTATCCATTTGTCGACCTCCATTAGTATGGAGTTCAGCGTGGCCTTTCGGCCCTGTGGCTCTGAGATAGCGTAGGCACCATTGCCGGTGCGAGCCTGGAAGTATGAGGCAAAGTCTGGCGGTCCCTCGGCAGTCGGGAGCGATATAGCATCCCGATGGTCTGGAGGTTCACTCGGCAGTGGCCTTGCCCTCCCCCTCCCCTCTGCGGTGTATTCGTTCTCGCCCGGCTCGACATCTGTATGCGTCAGTGAATGCGCTTGATTCCCGTTGGAAGTGGTAATACTGACATGGAGAAGCTGGAGGAGGGATGTTAGGAAAGAGTATGTCCCACATCCGAAACCACTTCTCGACATCTGTACCGGTCCGAGTGGCTTCCTCAATCTTCAGTTGCTGCATGCTACTCGCTTGGGCTGCATCAAAGGGTCGCTTTTCACAGATTTGGTCCTGTCGCTGGTGCGACCTCAAGGCCTCTGCGTTGCCAAAACGTCCAGCGCAGCGCACACACTCACCCTCTGAGCGTTGGTGTCGGTCTAGGATGTGTTGTCTGGTAGATTGATAATAGCAAGAGGTTAGATATCTGATGTAACGTGAAGTGCTTAAGACTTACTTGAGGGCATGAATCATGCGGTGGCCAGCAGGAGAGGAACACAATCTGATCGGATCGCGTTTGTAGAAGGGGCATGCGAACAGCGGTTCTCCCGATTTGATGACAAGTCTGAACTTCTTGCGCGGTTCAAAGTTGTTGTCATCGTTATTGCTGTCGTCGTCTCCGTCTGAGGGGTCGACAGAGAATCGAGGACGCTTGGGAGGGGGCTCAGCATGGGATGTGTTTCCTGAATTTGGCCGGGCGGTCTTACGCGACTGCTCCTTTGACGATGCTGAGTTGGGCGCTTGGGTGCGACGCCAAGATTGCGATACAGCAGCCAATTTGCCCGCGATGTGTGACTTCTGTTTACTCAAGCTACTATGAGATGGTGGCTCAAAGAGCCGTGGTGAGGCGGAGGGATAGCATAGAGTGGCCATATTGTATCATAATTCGTAGAGAGTGAGTTCTCTGAATGATGAAAGAGTACAGAGTAGAAAGTGTATGGATTAGGCACCAGCTTATTTATTTATGCACGATTCCTAGCTGGGATGGCGCAGGCTGCATAATAATGCGCAGTTGCGCAATGTCAGCTTTCTGCATATTAGACCATGATGCGGGGGCCAGCGCAAGGTGCCAATGAAGAGATGATCCCTCATGGGCACCTATTTATGCTTTCTTACCTCTTACTAACAAAGTCGAAATGGTATACGTCCAGTTTTGATGCGTCAAGGAGCTTCAGGCTTCAAAGCAATGTTTCTTGCCTTGCAACTTGGGCTCTTACTGATTATCTACAAGTCGCTATCACTACAGGATCCAACGGCATAATGCCACCTGCCGCCATGTGATTGCTTCCTCCGCGCCAGTTCCAACAGCATTTTGGACATGGGGAGCAGGAAAGGAGGTATGGGAATATGGGATACAGAATGGTACAACGTTGGAGCTCGCTTAGCCTAGTCAAATGGACAATTGACTCTTGCAGTCCCAATGCTCTGCATTTCATAGCCATCGCCACCGGAATGACCGTAGTCAACAGCGATCTCCTCCGTCTTCATGATCTTGCCAAAAGAACCTTGGAGAATACTCTTGTCGCTCGCGGCGTCGGGCGATGCACTGGAAGACGGGCCTTTGGAGCCACCCACGACGGTTACGGCGTGGCCGCCATGCATGTTAAATCGGGATTTTCGACTCTGGTCCTCGCCTACCGTCGATCGGATGTAACCACCTGAGTTTCTGTAGCTTCTGCCGGTGCTCAGGTCACGTAGTAGCGTGCGAAGGATGGGGATCGATGCGGCGATTATGGTTGTTGCGATCTCGGTCGATGCCCAAATAATCATTTGGCCTCCTTCCACTGCAATGGGGTTAGCTTTAACTGGAATTGCATAACATAAGTTTGCCATGTCAACGCAAGCACGTACATGTGAAGTCGCTACTGATGAGGCGCTGCAGTGAGACACATTTTGCAAAGGCTGTCGCCGCGGCGCTGTATCCATCTCTGTCAGTCGATTGGCAGGCATAGCAAATGGGAAATGTCTTACACCACACCCATGCTCATGGCCAGAGCAATGCCCATCTTTTCCCTTTTCTTAATCTGGAGATCCTTGAGAACAAACCAAGGAATGGCAGCCAATATCAGATCAACCACCCCAGAGTATGCTGACCCAGTACATTAGCGTCTTTCAAAGTGCAAAGAATGCCAAGATTAGATTACCTGCGCTTCCCATTGACAGGCCAAGGTTTATCTGATATGGCAAGCACTCTCCCTCAGGCATGAAGGGATTCCAGACCTTTTCGAGCGGAGTGCACTGCGCCCATTGCACAACCAGAGCCACCAGCTGAAACGAGGCCATTGTTGCTCCCAGAACCCAAAGAAAGATCTTGAGCTTTGGGCCTGATAGTCTGGAGAGCGTGAGGATGAAGGAGATTTTGCCCAAAACTGGAGCAGTCAGGACCATAGTGCCAACGATCAGGCCGCCCAGGCCCACGCGGTAAGCGTGCAAAGGATTGATGTTGGCGCCGGGTCTGCCGAAACCGTAGGCGATGTTGACGCTTAGTTGAATCGTTCCAGCGAGGAAGAAGATCTATCAGAAACTTTATTAGAGTACTGCATCTCTCCACTGAACTGGAATAAGAGACAATGGTAGATCAGGCGTTGCCGAATGTCAGAGAACTTTGCTATCTTACCCATGATGCGACGAGCACGTAGTTGTCCCACCAGAGTCCTCTGTGACGTTTAAACTTGCAAAACAAACGAAGAGCGATGAAAATTGAGGAGAGTGCAAACAATGACCAGACGGCAATGTTGACTCTTGGCCCATTATTGGGGGCGCTTGGGTCAAATTCCCACTCGACGTTTTCAAGCGACATATTGTCAGTAACAGCCCGAGGACATCTGCAAGAAGTAGACTGCACAAAGGACTCTCGGTATTCCAGGACACACCCAAGGGTCTGCCTGTGATAGATCGGCGGCCGTATATCCTGCCTGTGAGCTGGGAGTTTGGTAGCTTTTGAGCAACTACTAGGATCACGATTTAGGCAAACCCAACCGTTTGGCAATAGAGCCGAATCTGATATCCGGAGGCGAGAAATGACAAAAAAAAAAAAGGGATCAAAGCGGAAGGATTCTCTTGCCTGAAAGGCTGCACCGGAGGGTTGGCTTGGTACTGAATCCTGTAGCCGCAATCATCCTAGTTCAAATTCAGTCTCTCCCGCTGAAGTACAACCGAACATGATTGCAGATCACCTGAGAGCACACCTCCTTCAGCTACAGGGTCTAGTACTGCTTAAACCAACACGGACTCGCTAAAGAAAGCCCTCGACACCTCTTCCAACTAAAACGTTTTCTGTACACGGTAGCCTGGTCAGCACATGTGATCCGCCAAGATGGCCTAGTGTCACGGCATTGTACTGGCAACATGGATAGCATACCGCGAAGGATGGCTCGCGATCGAAACTGACCCAGCTTTTGCCTCTTGCAGGTCGGCAGTTCCCCACTGAGAAGGTATTAATGACCCCCTCTCGATAGTTATGCCAAATTGGCCCTGCTGTAGAGCCAGGACCACCCTGGCCATAAGGCTTTCCCAGGGCAATAATGATTAACTTGCCAACTCTAAGCCGCCAACACCGATCACGGTACATGATAGATACCAGTGCGGTTCAACCATGCAATATGAGGCTGTTTAGCATACCTCCCTAACGGTATAATAGCCAAGCTTCGCATTTACTTGCACGTTTATGTGCTGGTAATGAAGATATTAGGGCAAAAGCTGCAATAAGCTCCGAGTCGTAGTATAAGCACAACGTGGGTAATTTCCCAACCAGATGAGCAGTGTCAGAGGTCCCACGCGCGGTGTGGGGAGGTCATGGATGATATGTCGCTGAAAATGCAATGCATTCTCATAGGTTTGTCTTTTGTCTACTCACCGACGTGCTGGTTGTAGTTATTCGGGGTAATTATTCAACAAAGGTTCCATAGCCCTAGAAGTTCATGGTCATAGAAGTCACCAAGGGTAGGCTTGAAACTACGTGCACGGCCAGCATCGAGATGATACATGTCTATCGGCAGTACCCTGTCTTGGCAATGATAAGAATTCTTGCTACGATGAAAATGCGAGATAATTACAAGGGGAGATAACGTGTGGGACAACGTACAATGTCGTTATGCATGTCCATGTTGAAGCAAAGATTGAGGTCTTAATTTCCGATATTCCCAGTCCTTCGGAACGGGTTTCCAGCTACCAACACCTGCAGCAAGATTGAGATGAGAAGTGCCTGCACACAGGCAGGCACTTAGGGAAGATTGCTAGAGCTTTCTGGCGCAACAGCTATGACCCCCCTATTTCTGTCGTTGCCCTCGCAGACCTAGGCCTGAATGTCTGGTTAATTAAGTACAAAAGGCTGTAAAATAGAGCCTGGGAATTGAACAGCAAATCGACCATTATCCCTACTTGGCCCAGAATCCTTCCAATGCAGGGTACTCAGATTAAGACACTCTCACCAACGGAATCCCCACAATATGCGCGAAGAGTTTGCCCAATGTTGCTTAGGCTCGTGCATAGCAGTGCCACATTCGTCTTTGATGGGGTCGTTAAAGGGCCAAGCACCAATGGCCCTTGCAGTAGACTGCTGCCGGCATTCGATGACACTTGAAGTCTGACCAATGCGAAACACGCTGTGGGCATTCGTACCGGGTGTCTTCCCGCCTACTTTCTTCTTCATGTGATCAAAACTCTGAGAATCAAGCTGCGACATCAGACGATGAGACCCTTGCGGAAGTACGGCTTCTGAGCAGGGTAGATGTACTGACGCATGACAGGATGCAAGATGAATGGAACAGCGGTCATGCAAGTCGACTGCTATGTAGCGAGTAAAAGATAGTTCAACATGGTCGAGAAGTCACTTCTGCCACGCCTTGAGCCTGGGAAATTGCACAGGCGGGTTTCTGCCTTCCCCCCGGCGAGCATGATGTTGAGAAACAAATTGCGCGGTAGTATGTATACTGCAAATGACTGACTTGGGCTCCCCATGCTCCTGGATCCAATGGTCGTTCAGTAGTTCAGTTGATGGGCTTTGTAATTAAGGAAGCTGTCGAGTATTGATTGTGTCCCGGTCCCATCGGCCTAAATCCTGCGTTATGCTTGCGTGTTCCCCACGTACTGGTTCGAGCCTCTGCTCCACAGAACAACCGTTAAATACCTCCATTCCTTGGTCTCGAGTCTTCCCGTTGGCTGACTGTGCGCCTCGTCCTCGTTGCGAACTCCCCAACCTGACAACATGGCTTCGTACGACAAGCTCACGCTGACTTCTCTACTGGCATTGCTTGCCAGTGGTGTCGTGAGCGCCCAGTCCAGCGTTGGGAATGTTGCGACATGTGTACGTTCATCACACTCACTCAGCTAATATCTGCTATGGGCGAACTGACTCGGTGCGTAGTGCCAAAAGTTGCGACAGGCCCACCCTGCCCAAGTCGTGTTCGCCAATGAATCCTCGTACAGCCTTTGGAACGAGCGCTGGGCAGATACTGCCGAGCTTCAGCCTTCGTGCGTCTTTCGACCATTGTCTTCGAATGATGTGTCCTTCGCCATGAAGACGCTTGCCACTGGCTCGGGAGGATCAGAGTCGGACTACTGCCCCTTCTCCATCAAGGGTGGTGGTCACACGCCATGGGCCGGTGCTAACAATGTGGACTACGGTGTTGCCATCGATCTCGGCTACCTTAACCAGACAACACTTTCTGCGGATCGATCATTCATCAGTCTAGGTGGCGGCACCATCTGGCACGATGCCTACTCCAATATGGATGGAGAAGGTGTCGCGTTTCCCGGTGGGCGTTGTCCAGGAACTGGCGTTGGAGGTGAGTCTCCCAACCTATCCTACATGTCTCAACATGAAGCTGATGCAACTAAAATACAGGCGTCACCTTGGGTGGTGGCTACTCGTAAGTCATTCAACTCAAACTCTGTCCTTTTAACCAATATAAAAGACACTTGCATACATGGCGCGTTTTTTCCTGTCTGACGAGCTTTTGTAGGTGGTTCACTGGAGCACTCGGTTTTGTTGCGGACAGCGTCCTCAATTACGAGATCGTTCTGGCCTCGGGCGAGGTTGTCAATGTCAATTCAACCACCAACAGCAATCTGTTCAAGGCCCTCAAAGGTGGCAACAACAACTTTGGTGTTGTCACTCGATTCGATCTCGCCACTATTCAGCACAGCCAGCAGGTTTACGGTGGCCTTGCCATTGTTCCTCCCAGCATCGCCGACGAAGTTTTGGAGGCTCTTCAGTTATTTACCGACGACTCGACTGGGATCCACGCATCTGAAGGATTGACGATTGAATTCTTCATGGACCCAAGCACTGGTACCGGCCAGGTCCTTCTGTGGCTAATTGATACCAACGCTACCGGAACCCACGAAGCTTTGCAGCCCTTCTTCGACATGGAGCCCAAGATCCTCAACCAAGTCTACCAAACATCCATCGCTAATTACCCTTCTTCAATTCCGGACGTCTCCCGAGTCCTGATGGCTGACGTCACGTTTGTCAACGATCTTGACATCATCAAGGGAGTTTACAACATTACTATGGAGATCATGAAAACCGTGTCTCATATCCCCGGCCTTAGTTGGGACTTCCAGTTCGAGCCCCTTTCCCGCCACGTTATAGAAGCGAGCACGGCACGAGGTGGCAATGTCATGGGGCTCGAGGATGCTCAAGATGACCTTTTGGGTAAGTTGGATCAGGATAGCACTCCGCATTTCGTTCCGTTCACTGACTCGTTATGTTTTCCTACAGTTCTTTTTATTATGCCTTTGTGGACCGATGCCCAGTACGACGCTGAGGTTCACAAGGCTGCCGAGACTTGGTATAGATCAGTCAAGGAATATACCATCGGACTCGGCAAGGACCATTCTTGGGAATTCGCAAACTATGCTGCCTGGTTCCAGGATCCCATGGGGAGCTATGGACCCGGCAACCTCCAGTTTCTAAGAGATGTTAGCCATAAGTATGACCCCACTGGCTTATTCCAAAGAGCTGTGCAAGGCGGCTATAAGCTTGGTTCTTTTTTGTAACGATCGGGCCTATCCTGGTGTAGGGTAGGTATGGGGACAATTAATTAAGGTCGCAGGGGGCTGAGTTGGGTTTATATCACAGTATCAGTCGTGGCATTACGTCTAGTAATGTGCTGCCTTCTAAAGGTAGGGGTGTAACCAAGTTACATTGATAGCTAGCCAGCACCTCAAGATTACTTAGAGTCCTTTTCTCTCTATATATCTACATAGGACTAATCTTATCAGTCCCTTTGTCTGTCTGGACTGCTCCCTCCTTCTGATGGTCTACGACCGTCGCCCGTGGTGGGACGTCGGTCTGGCTAAGGCCACATAATCTCAAGGCCCTGTGTATGTTATAACACATTGGTTACTAGGGCACTAGGCACCACCCCTACTGATTATTTGCTCTCTACTGCTCCCACCTCACACTGTACACTCTTTCCATCATTCTACTAAGAACTTTTCCTATGGATTCTAACTAATTAGAACTTTTAACTACTTGGGCATTATTTAGGCCTGGGAACGCACCTGACCTCATGAGGGGCTCCTCACGCCTGAGTACTACCACGGCAACGAAAAGGATGACGGCTCGTAGATGCCAGAGAATAATGTGTATTTGCGAGGTATTCCATCGGGCAGGCAGAGTACGGCCCCGGCACATTTTCACGGCATCTCTTTCCGAATAACAAAATGCTCACCACGGATGCTCACGAGGCTACCTTGGCAATTAGTTACAGCGGAATGCGCACCATGTCTGATGTGCCAGAGCTGTACGCATCAAAGGCTGAGATTACGCGGCTGTTGACCGAAGTACCATTTGTGTGGAATCGCGCAGTATTCGTCGCCGGCGAACCTCGCAGCTTCTACATCGCGGCTAGAAAGTCCGGGGACAGCATCTGTGTTGTTGCTATCAACGGCGTAACCACGCATATTAGTCCTCTCAACAACTCACAAGGCCCGGATTGGAAGCCTGCCGTGGTCGTTGCACGGAATGTGACTGTGGACATTACATATCTCGTTTCCGACAGCAGCAGACTTCAGCCGGAGTTGGTTATTACGGATATTGCGAATTCCCAGGACTGCTTGGTATTGAAAGGGGAGGATAGGCAGAGGGTGATGGATGGGTCCAGGATCAATATTGAAATGGTTCCCTTTGGGGGGGTCTGTGGCTAAAATCAAAATGTCGTGAGGCAAGGGTAAGCAGTCCCTATTTCTGGTAGGGTCTCCAACTTATAGATCCAGGAACAGGCAGTCTATTCAGAAGTCATGAAAAGGGCGAAGAGAGCCGAACTGCTATAGAGATAGAGAATGTAGCATCCTTTATTCGAACCTCTGACTACAGAGGTAGGAAATAGTAACATCCACATTGATATGATAGGTCATATATTTCTGCGTGAAAACTGGCTGCCTGCAACCCTTTTACATGTAGAACGGTGTGTCACCCCATGCTCTTACATGGCTACGCTCTGGCCTAGTTTTGAACCCTCTGACCCAGAATTGCAGCCTTGGGGTTCGGGCCGTGGACTTAGTAGCTTGGAGCAGGGGGAACACCCGCGTTACGCGCCTCCTTAAGATCCTGAATGACCTTCCTAGCTAAGTTAGCTGTAAAGCTGTCCGCAGGGGTTGTGACCCACCAACGGCTCCCCAGCCAGCGCCAGATTTCTCGAGTTTGTGCGGTAGATAGCTATTTGACCTGCAGGAAATCCCCTATACTTAGAGATTGGGTGCTTCATTGGTCCACAGCCTGAAATGATTGGAAGCGGGATTGCCTTGCTCTGCCCAACAAACAGGTTGGGCAGCTCAGGAGATGGAAGCAACCCAGTCCTATTCATGATCTATTCGGCCTTCCACCAGGCCGCTGAGTTCACCAACCGATTCTTATTCGTGACACGGCTCTGGGACCGCGATGCCCATCCCCGACTCACGCCACTGCATACACAATCACAATCACAATGGCAAACAACACGTCGCGCGTGTGTGCTGCTCCCACTCAGCCAATCCCTCCAGATTATTACCCATTCTCGGGAGATCCTTTCATCATCAACTACCTCTACGGCGAGGGTAACCTTTCCTGCTCTGCTTTGGCCGACCCAGATCAGGCTGGACTTGGAGTGAGTGCTGCTCGCTGCCGAAATCATAGATTTCTTTGATTGACAAGACCTCTACCAATAAAATAGGTCGTGTTCTCTTGCGTGATCGTAGCAGTTGGGACCACCATCCTGTCGTGGACAGCTCACGGTCTTCGCCGGAAACTGAGCAACAGGCCATCTCGATGCGCGAGGATTTGGGAACGGGTTGTAGAGAGAGCCATCCTCTCTCTCGCCGACCAGCAGTTGATCACGGGTCTCGCCCTACTTATCAGCGCCCACATCAATCGTCATCGAAACGAACTATACATGGAGGACGTAGATGACTACCAAGATGCACACTTTGTTCTGGTGATTTACCTCAGCTGTTTGTCCGTCAGCTCATTCTTTGCAGGTGTCAATACCCTGAGAAGAGTGTCTAAACATCCGGCCATGACTCTCATCCGCGGGATCTTGGCTGCAGCTTTTGTCATACTCCTTCTCTACACTGTGGGTCGCAGCTATCATGCCTTCGAACCCGCCATGTATCTCTTGCTGAACAGACCGAAAGCGGACGACAATTACATATTGTCCTGGCCAATGATCGCCCTAAGACAAGGGCTCTCAGCAGCGGCAATAGGTTTTCTCTTCCTGGTCAGCAGCCTCCACGCAGTTGATGACGAGTTTAAGGCGAGGGTAGAAGAGTTCCCTCTAACGAAGGCGGCACTGAAATGGCTTCCTGACAGCCGACGTGCGTGGCTTCGCAAGATTGTCGGATGGATTATCGGTGCACCTAGCGTTGCCATCTTGCAAGGCATATATACGCTCGCCCTCATGGTGCTCGTCCTTGCACAGAGGTTCCGCCCCCCTCCGCCCGTATCCGATACAGCGGCCGAAGCGGGCATTAGGGAGTGGTGTGGTTTGGACAACGATGGGGAAAACGAGTGGGTTTTCGGACAAACAGTCGCAGTAGTCATGCTGCTACTACCCCTTTTGTCCATTGCTGAAACATTACTGGGTAAGTAGATCCCGCTGATATATGATCATCGCTTACACGGTCGCAGATGAATTAAAGGCCGTTGTGCCACATGGCAAGTCAAGCCTGCCAAGGAACTCCTAACATTCTCCTAATGAAATCTGTAGGCTCTCCTGCCATGGTTCTCAGGCCCTCTGGACGCCTCGATATCTTGGTCCGAGGCTCCAATCATACCTGCCTACACAGGTTCCGCGACAGCAAAGATCAGGCCTGGAGCGAGTGGAATAGCCTCCCGGGCCGCGTCATGGGTGATATCTGTGCTATACGAAGCGAATGCGAATCCAACGTCATTGATATGTTTGCTCGCGGCCCAGATGGCAAATGCTGGCACCGGCACAGCGGGAATGTCGTCTGGTCCAGGTGGGAGAGCCTCGGCGGTCCCCTAATCGAACCTGAAAGGCATAAAATATGCGCCTTGCGGAGCAAAGACCGTGTGGACCTATTTGTCTGTTCCACCACCCAGGCCTGTTGGCACACATGGCACGACAACACCAGCTGGGTTGAATGGAAATGTCTCGGCCCTCGTAGAGAGGGCGTCTCTTACGTCGACGCAGTGTTCAGTGACACTGGCCGTCTTCACCTCTTCGGCTGCGGCACCAGTGGCAAGATCTACCACAAGGCACTAGACTGGGGATCAAATTTGCCTCATCGCAGGGCCTGGAGTTGCCTCGGCGGGGAATGCTTAGGGAAACCAATGGTTGTGTCTCTAGGAGCTGGTCGGGTCGATGTGTTTGCTCGACTAAGAAGCAACCGCGCGGCTGTTCACCGGGCGACACTGGTTGAAGACGATAAGCCGCAACGCCAGGCCAGCTGGGAGAGTCTTGGGGAATTGCCCGCAGGCGACATCACACTGGTTCGGAGCCAAGTGGGGGTGGAACTATTCTTGCAAGGTGCACATAACTCCGTGTACCAAAAGACATGGAAGATAGGCGAGAGTTCCCCGTCTGGATGGCATAGCCTGGGAGGTGTGGCGAGTTCCCAGCCATCAGCCGTGGCTTGTGATACGGAGCTTGCGCTTGCGGTGCGAGGCACGGACAATGCTATTTGGATTAAGAAATGGAATGGGTCTAAATCAGAATGGCTTAGCTGGGAATCACTTGGGACGAATACCGCTTAATTGCAGTGCTATCTCCCTATTTCGTTCAGTTCCAGGATCCATGACCTAGATCCCATTTATATCGGATCCATGACGGCGCAGCTTAGCCAGATCTTGAACGACATTACGCGTTTACTGTGGGAGCCTGGGCCCACGGCTCTTAAGGCGGTTCTCCAGTGTCTTTTTGAAGCTATATGTAATCTAGATGAATAGGAAAGATCTGATCAGCCCACAGGAGCCGACGGTCTCGAATCCGGCCGAAATGTAATACAAGCATGGCATGCATTGCTTGCTCCAATCAAAGCTCTCTTGGTACAAGCGCCCACCGGTATTTTCTGGTCCCACGCATGTTCCCCTTCTCCATGCAGGCTCTTCAGTGGCGGAATGAGCTTCCCGGCGACCTGTATGTTCATTAGTGGGTACGCGATCGATTCCAGGCACAGCTGGACTTGTCGTTTGCCCTGGACGAAGCTTTGCTTGTTGAGCTCCGAGCTATCTGGGAGCGCAACGGGCCGGAGGAGGATTTTTAGTGGGCTCTGAAGCACATCTACTACAAGCCCTAAAATTCAGATGGCCTTGATTTTCGAGTGACAGATCATTATCCATACAAACATGGACACGGCGAGGACGAAGATAACGGAGAAAACAGCCCTAAGGTGGACGACGTCAGCGAGGAGGAGCCAGCCCCTTGAAGGATGAACAACTAGCAAGTATTGACAGCCGGCCTTCACTGCGTCCCCATTTCGTCTCCGAGCAAGATGTTGACATGGATCAAATCATTATTTAAGCCGAGTGAATGCAGGCAGTGAAGTCGCGTGACATTCCTGGTGGTATCACGTGCCGTTAGTAGTTGGCAGCAAAGTTCAACCATCGCCGCAATCATTTGCTCGTCGCCAATTGCCTTGGAGCGCAGGCAAACGGGAGCCTCGGGTGCTTCCCACCTCCTCACTCAAAAACATGTTCGCTTCCATTTACTAACCTCCGAGCCCAATCCTCTCCACATGATCGCCTTGCAGCATCGTCGCTGTCTCAATCCCGCATTGTGAGGTGGACGAAGGCTACAATGCCGATACCGCACGCATCATCCATCGCCGTCAGTCGCGACGGCTTCTCATTCGACAAGCATGGCTTCTACGCCGTCACGCCGTGCGGGAATCAGCATCTGCGCGCCAAACCGCACCAGCTGAGCGACTTCTTCTCCCCGCACAATAAAACAAGCTACCCATTGCACTGGTTCGAGGCTCAGCTCCTCCACTATGGCCTGCCAAAGGCCGACAGCAAGTCTGTCGCCATGATCCGTCTCTGGGATGCCGCAAAGGCTCATTTGCTTGTCGTGCCTGACAACATTGCGAAGCTCAAGGTCCAGTTGAAGGAGGAGTGGACCAAGAAGTTCGACGAGGCACGGTCGGATAGAAGCTCCGGGTCCAAGAGAAAGTCTAAAGATGATTCTGCGATTGCGCAGAAGAAGCAGAAGAAGCAGAAAGAGAAGTCGTCTGCGGCAGAACCGCCTGTCGCCAACGCACCTGCAGGTACCTCTACAAGCAAACTCCCGGCTCCAGTTGCTGCTTCACCGACGAACGGCAGCTCGGGTAGATCACCAAAGAAGCAGTCGAAAAGGCCCCGAGCCGTGGAAGAGTTTCCTAGTTCAATCCAGCCACCACCGTCCACCACGGGAGAAACCCCAAGCTTGACACACCCAGCGTCTCCGGCTATCTCAATCGAATCCGACAGGTCTATTTTACTTCAAGATACCCCGTCTGCCGGTTCGTCCCGCCGTACCACACATAAGCACTCAAGATATCTCGGGGACCGCCCTGGCGGGGAGGGATGGGGCTGGCCCAACAACGCAGATGCTCACCCTATTTCAAGTGATGACGACGACGATGGGTTCAGCTCCGACTCGGACGCCGAATTGGCACCTCTTGGCAACATAAGTGGCGACTATAGCATCCGATGCCCTGGAGTTATTGACATAAATCACAACTACGACGATTGTGATTTTGAGGTGAGGCTGAAGCTAAAAGGCTCCAAGCTTTGGGGACGTTTCAACCTGGGCCTCAACGACGGTATCCTGCGATTTCGCGAAGCTCCTTCGGCATCGTCACGCGACGAAGTGGCTTTTACCTGGCGGGGCAACGAGGACAATGGACCGATTGTCTTTGGCGACGACAACACAGGCTACATCAAGTTTCTAGGCGGCGGGAGGATTCACGGACAGCTCAATTCCTCCTTCGGCTGGGTGTTCAAGTTTCGAGGGCAACGAGAATCCAGCGATGGGACAAAAGATCGCCTGAGCTACCGGAAGATGATAGGTGAATGGAATGAATACACGGAGGAAGAGTATGAGAGGCGACGTATAAGTCGATGGGGCTGAACCAGGCGAGGATCGTACCGGGGGAAATGAGGAAGCTTTGCATCATTTGCGCAATCGATACTTACTTAATTGCTAATGGATCACTCTAGGTCGCGGTATTGCGGCATTGTTATTCACGTTTGCTTTTCAACGTAATCACAATACCGATGTTTGTGTTGGACTTGGCACCACCTCATTACTGGCTTTGTTATTAATGTTTCCATCCACTACATCTTTCTTCCCATCATTTACGCTGGTAGCTAATGAATTACCACGGCTGCAAACCCCCGTCGAGATCTACAATCCCGCTCTTGGCCACATCACCGTCTCGCTTGCCCTGCACAACCTCAACTAGAGCGTCTGCGGCATCCCTCGCGGGCCTAGCCCCAGCCTGAATGCGCATCTCGCGACCCTTAGCACCCGTCAGGTTGGTCACGCAGAAGCCAGGGTTGAAGGCGCAGATTTTCCAGCCCAGCTCGGCATAGTTGTACTTGTGGCAGGCGGCCATCATGTTCACGGCCGCCTTGCTCATGCGGTACGTATCACCGCGGACATGCTTGAACTTGTAGTCCGGGTCGAGCCGCAGGGCCATGGACCCCTGTTCAGACGAGACATGGATGATGTAGGGAGTCTTGGTGGATTTCTTAAGCAACGGCTCGAGCACCTCGGTGAGGAGCATTGGGCCAAAGACGTTGGTCTCGAACGTCTCGCGCAGGTTGGTGAGGGTGTCGCAGGGGCGGGTGACGATGATGCCGGCGTTGTTGATCAGCACGTCCACCCTGCCGTAGGTGCTCTCGATGTGCTCCGTGACGGCCCGGATGGACTTTTCGTCCGACACATCGACCTGGACCACTGAGATGGTGCCCTTGAGTGGGCCGGCCGGATGAGAGATAGACCGGATCTCGGAGAGAGCCTTCTCGCCCTTTTCAATGCTGCGGGCTCCAAGGAGAATGTGGAAGTCGGCTGATGCCTGGGAGAGTGCCACTACGGTCTCGAGACCAATGCCGCTATTGGCGCCTGAGGTGGGTTAGCGTCTTGTGTCTTGCCAAGATGTGGGGGGATGGGATGGGGGACTTGCCAGTGATGAACACGATGGTCTTGTCGGATGCCATTTTGATGATGGTGTTGAGATTCAAGTCTGGTGCTGTGGTATGTATGATGAAGTGATAATGAGTCGTATGGGTGCGATTGTAGTCGCATTAATATATACCAATGCCTCCGACATGAACCTAACGCCAACCCGAAGCATCTCTGCTCTGACCTGCATAGCTAGGTGGTGTTAGGGGAGGCGCGGAGATAAACGGGCTCGGGATGGTGTAAATGGTGTAAATCTCACCTATTATGGTGTAAAGCCTGGCCCCGTGGGGTTAAGAAGATGTATCCCCGGAGCAATATCCGTGACAATGGAACTCTGCCTATGTCGGGCTCCGATTTATATTATTTCCGGGCACTAAGGTAGTTACGGCAACTTCTAGCTCGGTGACTCGCACCACGGGTAACGGGACCTCCCGTAGGATGCCTGGTGATGTGCAACAGGGTTCTTTCCCTAGGTCTCGGGGTCTTCAACTTCCATGTCCAGGTTGATTCAACTTCAGGTACGTGGTGTCAAAAATTGCAGCCACACACAAACAATGAGCGACTTGGATACGCTTGAACATTAAAAGCTGATGGAGTTTTCTTCAGTCAGGCATACGATATTAGCTTGTTCTATTGTGTGGTACTCGGAGTTGAGTGTTGGCTATACTAGGGTTAATTTGCACTGTCAAACATGGCCGACCTAGAGGTGACCACATGTAGCCTGCTGATATGCCCTGATGACTACGATCTTGTTGATAAATGCGAAGAAAACCAGGATAGCCCTGATGACGAAGTTGGCATAAATATTTGGGTCCGCACTGTGACAAATGAAGTTATATTTACTAGTTGGGGGTTCAGTGACAACCGCCCGGCCAAGGGCATGACACATTGACCCGGGCGTCTAAGCCATTCTTCTTTTGTTTTTCTTGTTGCTGAGGTCGTCCAATTATGTCTGGCAAACTGACCAACTAGCTATCGAAATGATACTTGACCACCAACGCTACTGTCGCACTGCTCGGTGACAGCAGCTTCTTGACCACGGCGAGGCGGCCCACGCCATCCTGTACGCTGTCCACCATCTGTACTATCTCCCCGACTTGCATCCCGCGCTCGTTGATCAGCTGCATCTTGGACAGGTCGCGCACGAACGCCATGGTCTCCACGTCGACCCCGACGGACCCCGGGTCCGGCAGCGGCCGCAGAGCCAGCACGAAGCTAACGGCGGTATTGGCTCTGAGAATGCCCAGGTGAGCGCGTAACTCGACAAGAATGTGCTCAGTCAGGTCTTGGCCTTGCACCAAGGAGTGTGGCGGCGATGGCGTCCGGAGCATGTACACAGCCGCGTCCTTGACTGTCTGTGGCGAGCCCGGGGCGCGCCTCTGCACACTGATGCGCTCCCCGGAGCTATTCACACTCCCGCCATTGGCCTGTGTGCCATTTTCCATTTCGGCGATGGGGGCACCGTGCAGAAGCTGGACAACAAATTGCAGCGCAGGAAAGAAATCCGCCAGCGCGGTCGCCGCCTTGGTGGACTGGGCGCATAGGTCAACCACACAAGCGTTGCCCAAGCTAAGCCAGTCTATCTGGCTCAAGACCTCTGTCACGCTGTCTTCCCGGTCGCCCAGGCACTGGAGGAAGGCCGGCCACTGGCGCTGTAGTTTCGTGCGCTGGTAGTATGCCGATGGAAAGGACAGTCCTCCGATGCCGAAGGCCAGCTCGTAGGCGCTAGGCGTAAGCTCACCCTGTCCCTGGGCTCTCGTGGCCGCTGCCATTTGCAGCGAAGCCGGCACGATGGTCTCGGACAGGAACATGGCAGCATCTAGGTACTTGAGCTGGGTGACGTAGGGCGCCGACAAGGCCGTGTGGGCGACGTAGCCCGGGCGCGGCTCGGCCAGAAAGCCGACCATCGAAGTCATGCGTACAATGCGTGACAGTTCCGCCTCGGGCACACCCATCAAGTCGGCGATGTCCTTGATCGGGACGGTGTCGTTGAGCGGGATGCAAGCCAGCACCTGAAATTCGGCTAGCCATCGCAGACAGGCGAGTAGTTGGATCTGGTGTAAGGCGGTTAGATCCGATAAACGAGACGTGGAATTAAGATGGGTAGATAAGCAACGAGTACACACCTGGCTAGCTAGATTCTGGATCAGGTCATCCGGTCCCATCAACAGCATTTGTAGCCTTTGGAGATTGACGAGCAGACTCCGTCTTGCCTGGTGGACCTCGCTCGGAGCCAAGTAAATGGGTGATGAGCTGTCAGGGCCGACATCTCGCAGCTGGTTAGAGAGCAGCTTGACCGACGCGACGAGGTCGGTTGTGTAACTTTTTAGCAGAGCCAGGCTATTGCCACTCTGGTCCATGGCAGTATGAGGAATAGGAAGACTTCAAATTAAGTATCCGCACGGTTACTGCCGAAGAAATTTCAGGGGCTGTTTTAACTGGCGTCGACTTCAATCATGCCCGACCTTGGCCCTGAATTCTCCGACTTTTTGTTCATCTCGTGGCCAAGACCACCCCATGGCTCTCACCCTTATGTATCCCTCTGTGAGGGTATCATGGGAGTGGATGTTTGAGCGGGTTCTGTGCCAACATGCACCCTGCCGCTCTTCCGATCACAGCCCTGAGGGAGGTGTATGTTACATACGTATTTGCCAAGACGGGAGAAACCGGCCTCGGGAGCTACAGGCCTTTGGAGCTTATTTTCCATCCTTGATCGTGGACGGGGAGTATCTGGGGACTCGCCCTGGGCGCATCAAGGGACTTGTGTAACTCCTTATAGACTACGCCACAACCGGGAGTGCAGTTCTGCCGTCGGCACGCATGGTAAACGCCTGCAGCCCTGTTGGATGCAATTGGATGACAGTAAGACAATGTGGCCGGCGCTCCGCTTCTATCCTCCGTACTTAGGTAAAAGATCGGTGCCAGCTGATTTAGAGTTTGCCGACCCCTTGCCAGTAGGCGTCTCAAGTGCCGATAGGAGCTGGCTCTCGTATTGCACTGCCTCATAGGCAGCCGTACAGGGGGAGGGGGAGGGGGGGCTCTGCCGACTGCCTCAGAACAAATCGAAATGTAGCATTCCATGAAATTGGAATTGAATTCTTTGCATTCTTGGATCTGCAGCCCCCAAAGTGGCAATCCCAATAATAATACGAGAGCAAAAGGTCGACATGGAAGGACCTATAGTTCGCGGAGCAAAAGTACCTGTGAGGTGCCGTCTTATCCTTGATCCCTACCCGAGGGATCGTCGGCGCACGGCACACTGGTGGATCACCAATGGCTCTTGGCTGTCAAAGAGATCGGAAACAATACGATGCTTCTGTTCGCTCTCGACCACGCCTATCGTCCACAATAAGACCTCCTCTCAGCCCCCGGCTATCAGCGCCCGCTAGACTTAAGGAGACCCTGGTCTTGTTATTGGTACTGGTGATAGCTGCTGGTACTTAACTATCAGGTCGTTTTTTTTTCTTAATCCCATTTCTTTTTAAAATTGCTATGTCCCCAGTGTTAACTTCATCCTTGAACCAAAAGCTCCCAAGTCCATTGACGTCAATGGACCTTATTTTTATTGTTATTTTTCAAATTTCTTCCTATACCAACCGCTAGAATGGCATCGGCAGCCAAATCCCCACTGGCTGATCCTGACAACTCTGTTGCTGTGACGTTGGCGCCGGCAGCCTCCTCCACTCCTACCACCTCTCCTTCAAGCCGCTCTGCGCCGCCTGCAGCAGGTCCCAAGCTCCGCGACAGCTGTCACGCTTGCGCGTCCTCCAAGGTGAAGTGTCACAAGGAGAAGCCGACATGCTCTCGTTGCGCCAAGCGAGGCATCACCTGCGAATACTTTGTAACTCGGCGGGGTGGGCGTCCGAATCATGAGCGCCGATCAACAATTACCGGCAGCCATACCGGCAGTAGCACCATGACGACCAAGAAAAACATCCCTGCTCTGAGCATGTGGCTTGCTTCCAACTCGATGCTGCCCACCGACTTGGCCATGTCCCTCATGGTTCCCCATCCTTCCCCCCAGTCGACCACGACCACTCCGTCCGCCAACTTCATCACTGATGCTTGTCCGGTCGATCCGGCACTTGGCTCGCTCTCAGAAAGTTTGGCTGACCTCAACAACACCGATATTGAGAAGTTCTTAGCATCGCCCATATCACTATCCGACACAAACCTTCTCAGCCAGTCCGACTTCTTCTGGGGTATCGAGAGCGCCAGCAGCAGTGTCCAAGGGAACGTTGCAACATTCCAGGACTCTTTCTGCTTCGTGGACGAGTCTCTTCGTGCTCCCTCCACCGCCATTTTCTCACCGCCCAACAGTCTGGCCTCCCCCCTGTACACAGGCAGTAATAGCGACCAAGCCAGCAGCCACAAGGAAGACCACCGACCGCTATCCTCTCTTTCTGGGCCATCCGAGTCCTCCTTGCCCGGGTGCTGTTTGGTTAAGGCGCTGGATCTCATGAAGGATCTGTTTCCCAATTCCACCACTACCTGCAGCGTCTCATCATCGCCCAAAGACGACTCTCTTCTCCCCCCCAATATCGAAACTGTCATCACCCAGAACCGCCTCACCATTGAGGCCCTCGGGTTCATCCTGCAGTGCCCCTGCTCCCAGGACGGGTACCTGCTCTCAGTCGTGGCACTCACCGTGTTCAAGGTGCTACGATGGTACGCGGCGGCGGCGGGCAAGACGCAGGCGGCCCCCAGTCCGGCAGAAACAGTGATACAAACGCCAGCCAAGGTGGGCAGCTATTGTCTGGAGGGCGAGCATTGGGGACACATGGCGACGAAGCTGGTGCTCTCTGAGCTGCACCGCGTCCAGCGATTAGTCAATGTGCTCTCAGAGCGACTGCAGCTGAGCAACCTGATGGATTCAGATGCGTCAGCAAACAACGCAGCACGCAGAGCATCCAATAGCGACCTAGAAGTAGGGATGACGTCTCCCTTTCCAGCTGCCATCCTCGATCAGCTGGGCCTAGGTCTCAAGAGTCAGCTCAAGGCACTTTCGCAAGATATTATAGAGGGTTTGGGAAAGGAGTCTTGACAGTGGCTTATCCTTGCGCGTTGTTATTTCCGTGGGGTTCAAAGTCTATAAAGGGTATAAGGGATATATCAGGGTGATATTACCGCATGAAGAGCGCAATAGACCACTTGTTGTTACATCTTGCCTGCTATTTGTGCTACAGAGTGCTACTTGCCTGCCACGTAGCCACACTTCCCCTGGAATACCAATTCTGTTGGCCGTAGATGATCCCTGAGCACAACTGTCAACTCCAAACGCCAGGTCTTGTATATGGCGGGGAGACAGTTCATCATTCACATGCAGCTCGACTATCCACGGGAACCTCTATGTATGAAAGAAGGGGATCCATACCATGCCATTGTGTAAGAGAACTGCAGCTGTCTAATGTCAATTACAAGCCCATGAGAAGAAAACACAGCCAACACGCAAATCACCAAAATGCGCTGCATCATATCATAACCTCAAACGGAAACCATTCAAGCAAGAAGACTCGCAATACTGAAATAGCCTCACGCCGCCAACTAGATCGTCGACACCAGAACATCTACGCATCTCGCAATACCCTACCCGGCCTTGCTTATCTAGGGACTGGCTACAGAGCTGACACACCTCGGAAAGTTTGTTCATGCCCTCTAAGTTTACACTTTGACCTGAGTCCGTAACCGATCAATACCCGCACGTCGGGCACCGGAGCTAGGCCTCGGGGAAGGGATCGTCCAGTACATCGTTGTATGGTTGAACGCCCATTACCGACCCCCGAAATGCCCGAGAAGTTGTCCAGCCTTCCTGTATAAAGGTCATCACTTGAGCTGCTTGTCAATTCGAGAACTCTAGATTCCATCAACTCTACTCACACACTTTCTGCCTTATCCCTCAACGCCGCCAAACCCCCCCTTACATAATGTCCACCCCTAACACCCCTTTCCGCCTCGACGGCAAGGTCGCCCTCGTGACTGGTTCAGGACGAGGCATCGGCGCCGCCATCGCCACCGAGCTCGGCCGCGCCGGTGCCAAGGTTGTCGTCAACTACGCCAACTCGCGCGAGTCGGCTGACAAGGTCGTGGCTGCGATCAAGGCCCTCGGGTCTGACGCCGTCGCCTTCCAAGCCGATGTCAGGCAAGTGGCGCAGACGGCTAAGCTGATGGATGAGGCGGTTGCACACTTTGGCAAGCTCGACATTGTGTGCAGCAATTCCGGAGTTGTCAGCTTTGGTCATTTGAGCGAGGTCACCGAGGTTGGTCATATCTCATCATTGCGCGGCATTTCATGGCGAATTCTAATCCGACTTGGTTTTCTACAGGAAGAATTCGACCGCGTCTTCAGCCTTAACACGCGCGGCCAGTTCTTCGTCGCCCGCGAGGCCTACCGCCGCCTGAGTGAGGGCGGCCGCATCGTGCTCATGTCATCCAACACGGCCCGTGACTTCAGCGTTCCGCGGCACAGCCTGTACTCGGGCTCCAAGGGAGCCATCGACTCCTTCGTGCGCGTGCTGTCCAAGGACTGCGGCGATAAGAAGATCACGGTCAACGCCGTTGCCCCGGGCGGTACAGTGACGGATATGTTTCATGACGTGTCACAGCACTACATTCCGAACGGGGATAAATACACCCCTGAGCAGCGGCAAGATGTAAGTTCAGTCCTATCACAAACTGATGATGAGGCCAGAGAACTGATAGAGCACACAGATGGCGGCCCACGCCTCGCCGCTCCACAGAAACGGATTTCCACAGGACATTGCTCGTGTCGTACTCTTCCTCACTAGCAACGAGGGCGAATGGGTGAATGGAAAGACCATTACCGTTGATGGTGGTGCGGCGTAATGGGACTATGCTCCGGCGCGCCGGATCTTTTTCCTTCTCATAGGACAGGCACATTGTGCAGGTTTGATAGACT
This sequence comes from Stachybotrys elegans, assembly GCA_020746835.1. Classification (NCBI taxonomy): domain Eukaryota; kingdom Fungi; phylum Ascomycota; class Sordariomycetes; order Hypocreales; family Stachybotryaceae; genus Stachybotrys; species Stachybotrys elegans. Next base: position 105,582 of record JAGPNK010000036.1, on the reverse strand, counting down.
TGAATTTATTCGCATAATTAAAAGCTTTCATGCCATCTCTTGAACTCCAGCCTTCGGTATCAGTCATCATGTGGCGGAACTTTGCTTCTATTAGTTTCTCTTTCGCGGCTCGATGATAGAACAGTGTGTCGTTGAACTGCGTAGCAGGCTACAGGTCACGCAGAAAGCACCCATCACGCACCAGGCGGATGATAAGTCAATCATCAATCAATTTTACAGCGGTCCTAAACACCAGTCTTGTCAGTATGCGAGTATCAAGATTAAACCAGGTATTTTGGCTACTAATGCGCCGAGAAATGTGAGGAAGTCTTGTAGGGTAGGCCAGAAATTTGCCTCCTTCGTTACATAGACAGCCTTTACCCTCCTTTTAGCCATCAAAAAGAAGGTTCATTCCTTGAATAATTATCTTTTCCACTTCATCAAATGAATAATTTATTCCAATTTCACTACATGGTTCTTGATCCGCGGAAACCACCCTGCTTGGCCTAGTCCTTGGCCCTGCGGAACACCGCCATTTATGCACCTGCTGTCTTGAGCATAGACCTGGACTTTATCCCGTTGTACTGACTTGGATATAAAATGAAAGCAAGGTCCATAATCATATATTTTAATAAGGGAACTAAGAAGCATGCGCTCCCTCTGCCTCTGGGATCGGCACGTCCAGCAAGTGTAGCGGCCCTGCGACCTCCTTGAACATTGGAGTGTCATAGACCTCATTGAACCACTCCATCAACCTCGGATATTTGGCATAGAGCACCTTGTGAAAGACCATGACCCCAAACATGATCAGACTGACGGCGAAGAAATCGGCAAGTGTGGCGCTCTCGCCGACCAGGTACTTGTGCCCCTGTAGGTGGTCCTCCAGCCGCTGGCAGTCCCTGTAAAATACCCGCTGGCAGTCTGTCTTATCCAGGCGCACGTCCAGCTTGCGGCCTATCAGCGGCAGGATCAACCCACCGATGGCAGGCAGCATGTCGGAGTTGACAAACGACATCCAGCTGACAATATCGAAGTACTGGCGGCGGGTGGAGCCAAGTAGGGTGGTCGTGTCGCTCTGGGAGGTGACTGTGTTTCGTTGCTTAACGCTGAAGTGCAATAATGAAGTTGGAGAGGCGAAAGGGTAAGAAATGAGACATACTGTACAGCGCAATGGCAATGCACTCGGTCAGCACGTAGCCATCAGCGCCCACCAAAACGGGAACTTGGCCGAGGGGGTTAATCTGAAGCAGCTTCGCGTTGTTCTCAGGGTTCTTGTTGATATCTGTGTAGACAATATCCAGCTTGAGGCCATGGGCTTTGGCAATGGCCAGTATGGCTGTTGTACGAGGGTTGGGCTGGATGCAGTGGCAGACACGCCGTGTTAGTCAGCGGTCCATAATGATGGGAAAAGATCAGGGGGCGGGTGTTTACATCTTGAGTGTAGATAGTTCCAAACGACATCTTGGCTGGCTCTGAAGGGGCTGCGCTGCCAGTACTCTCAGGTTTGGTCCAAAGCATGATGATGGGTTGCTCAACCGAGTTGTGAGGGTGGTACAGAGTGTGGAATCGAACGAAAGCAACGACGCTCAACATAAAACATTGTTTACGGCATGTCGGCCGTTTAGATCAGGTCTAAGGGAGCACTGGTTCCACAATTCTAACCCCGAGTTCTCGCTCCGAAACCCTAATGCATGGGGAACCCGGTATCCGGAACTTTCATAACCTCAAATTGGCAGTAGGGCTTATCTCGCCTGCTTACTAGATGACTATCCACTATGTGTCCTGTCCGTGTTTCCCGCGTCAGGGGAAGGAGTATGGAATAGACTGTCTGTAAGTCTGAATCGGTGTCGGTGTAGGTGCCTTACTTTACCAAGGAGGATTAGGTCGGTCCGCTGGTCGGTCCGAGGTGACAAGGCTTTCGGAAACACTGCCGTCTGCTGTTGATTTCCGTCGCCCTGTTTCCGGATTTGTTGTCCGTAGTGCTGGCAAGGATTTGTACCCCTACCTTCATACACTTTACCCAGGCGTATAGCCACCCATTTCCCATACGGCCCGTATTGTGTGGATTCCGTAATCGCCGATGAACTCTAATTAGTGGCTGCCTTGTGGAGGGGACTGTACCCTAGTTGACTGGGTAGATGAGCGAGATCAGGGACCAGGGTTGGCTCGGCACAAGCATGATTGAAGCTGCTCAGGTATAGCTGCCTTCAATCTGTATCTTCCCGTCAAGATAGGGCCTGGTTATCTGAATTCATTACAACTTTCATAAGCGTCTCAAGTATCAGGGAGACAACTGGTGAGAATCTTTAACATATTAAAGCGAAATCCATTGAGAAACTTGAAGTTTTCGGGGGGTTCGTTCAATATTCATGTAACTAAATGAGAACAAAGATATTGTCCTGGATTGATAATAAATGCAATTTGATAGGCTTCAGCTAGCTAATTTAACACCTTAACAGCAAATCAATCAAGCAAGTCTAATTAGTTTGGCTCTACAATCTGAATCCCATACCACTTCTTCTCTCCCCCTCTCACCTCAAACGCGACCCGTCCGTCCTCGGCCAGCTTCCGCAGAACCTCGGCCGTGAATGGCTCGACAGCCATAACCCTCACCTGCGGATCGAGGCTCTCACCATGCATCTTGCTGACAAGCTCTTTCACGGTGACGCTCACTTTGCCGCGCCCAGGGGGTGCAGCCCTTTTGATAGCCGTGAGTGTCTGAAGGATGCGCATCTCGCGCCGTGTCTTGGTCGCCAGCTCCCAGTTGATCTTCTTCTGCAAGTCCTTGATGACCGTCCCGTGTGCGGGGTACCCCGTTGTGCATCCGTGCGATTGCATCACCCGCAGAGACTCCATCCAGGTGCTGAGCTCCTCGACAGCGGCCGTCCCGTGTCCGAGCACGTTGTCACCCGTGAACATGGCATTCTCCTCCTCGAGGATAAAGCACATGTGGTCGTGCGAGTGACCCGGGGCATGCACTGCGCGGACCGTAGTCTCGTCATCAACTTTGAAGATCTGGCCGTCGACAATGGGTTGTTGAGTACGAGTGGGGGTGTGCTTGTAGATAGAGGAGGCAAGGTCTGGGTAGAGGCGGAGCAGGTCGGGCACGCCGCCCGTGTGGTCGCCGTGCCAGTGGGTGAGGAGGACGTGGGACAGGGAGATGTTGACGTCGGATATGGTGGACTCGATGAGCGTTGCCCACTCGGGAAGGCCCTGGGCGGTGTCGATAATGAGGCGTCGGGGCCCTGTGCCGACGATGTATGTGTTTGTGCCTTGGAGAGTGAACTAGAGTATTCAAGTCAGTGTATAAGTGACTCGAAGCGAAAGGAACCCACTCACTTTGCCGGCATTTTGGCCTAGGACGCGTAGCACGCGCGGGCTTATTTGCTCTATATCTGCAATCTCGGGAAGAGACGACTGCTGTGCTTCCAAGTAGTCTTCGAAAGCGCAGATGTTAAGTGCCTTGTTGATCTGCTTGTAGCCGCCGCGGCTCTGCTTCTTTACCGGTAGTTCAACCATGATTTAGAATTTGGTTGTAAAGGGCTGAAGTTAAGATCGTGGTGAGCAGGTTGGAAACAGAATCTAGTGTCCTGTCATTGAGGTTGGTGAAAATCGGCCTGGTTAAATACTTGCGTCCCTGCTATGATAGCCTTGCCCGGATGCCGGCTGCCACTGCTGGATCACCGACGGGAAGCATTCGGCTTGATGTTTCGGTACCGTACGCTCGAGGCTTTGGATACCGGGAAAGCCGACGCTAGCAAGATTATGCCCGTCTCTATCTGTGACGAATGAGAAGGCTCAAGAATTACGGACAGGGAAGTTTGCCCTGGGCTGGGCTGGATGCGAAGATCAACGTAGGTTGGTACATGAAGCACAAGAGAGGTTGGTTTGAACTGGAACCATGCTCGCATTCAGTCATGATACCTAAACACACTGCCAAATGAAGTCCCTGGTCTGTATCCCATTGGGGCACACGAACAGGAAATCCCACATACACCGCCAAACTAGAACGAGTGCCAAAATAACCAGAAATTTCCAGGGCTAAGCCGAAAAGCTGCCTGTGACACCAGAGATGATTCCCTCCAGCTTCTCCAGGATCTCTTTGTAAACACGCCCCTGGGCCTTCTTCCCCTCGGCACTAAGAACAAACGGCCCAGGTTGCCCGATCTGGCAGTCAGACAGGTATTGACCATGAGTATCAATGCCTGCCGATCCGGCATGGACCAGAGTTCTGCTTCCGACCTCAGTTGAGCGCGCCAGAATAGCCTTGATGACGATGAATCCCCAGCCCGGCACGTCGCGGCCCAGCTCTGAATGGCACAGGCCAGGGTTGATGCAGTTGAGAGTGATGGGGAAAGTTGGAGCGGGATGCTCATCAGCAAATTGTCGCACAAAGAAGACCTCAAGAAGCTTCGAGATTGGGTATTGCTCATCCCAATGTTTTTCGGCAAAGGCCTTGTCACTGATGGTGGCTAGCAGCTGGCCCTCGGCCGCTGTCTTTTGTGGCAGGGTAGTGTGCTCGTGGACCACAGAGGAGGTGATACTGAAGATGGGCCGGATTTTGTACTTGGCAGCGCTCTCCTTGAGCTTGGGCAGGACGAGTGCGAAGAGGAGAATCGTGCAGACAACGTTGACTGTAATCATCTCCTCATCCTTCTGGACCATGTTGAATTTGGTACGGGCGAGACCAGCGTTGGCGTGAAAGATATCGACCCGATCAAGATCGGAGCTGACGCGAGCAGCGAACTTCTCGACGCTGGCATAGCTTCCCATGTCGACATGCCAGACTTGGATTACATCTGTGGCAATGCCAGTGGTGGATTCAATGTCTTCCTTGGCGGCTTGGCCCTTTTCGAGGTTGCGCACGGCGAGGATGATGTTGGATGCGCCCAGGCGAGCATAATGTCTTGCCGCCTCTTTACCAAGACCGATGTTGCTGCCAGTGACGACGACCGTCTTGCCAGCGAACGAGCCTTCAGGGTAGGGGAGGCGCTTGAAAAGCTGGCTGTAGAGGAAACCCATGTTTTCGATTTAGTCTTAGTGCAGTCGTACGATCGTTGTCATGGACGTAATGCGATTGGCAACGTAAAAGGGTGTGGTAAGCAGTGTAGGTGATTCAAGCCGGGAATCTATGCATCAACGGGCTGCATCGGAATTAACGGACTTATTCCAATGGTCCGTACCAGTGGTGGCAGGCAGAAAGCCTGATACAACTGTCGAGCCTCGGCTGGGTTTGGACACGCACATGCCGTGTGTCGGAGACTGGTTCTGCAGGGTTGCAGTAACACGGCCTTCGGGTTGCACATACCCTTGCCAGTCTTGAATGCAGCTGCAGATCGGCAACCTGAGCGGGTGGTAATGATCGACAGGCAGTGTCTTGGCAGCTAGTGATTACAGACTACTTCGGCAAACCATCAGCCTCGGACATTGCCGTAGAATTCAAGATGCCGCACTAAGACCTGGCCGTGCTCGGCCAACCCTTTTCCGTGTCACCTTCGGAACCCGAACAACAGGGTACAGAGCTGTCCGCGACATAATCATGAACCATGAAGCATTACACGGCACTAGGAATCGCGACGGCGACGGGAGGCTTGAAGCGGTGGGTAGGAGATATCTTGCTGCTTAAGAAGGAAATGCTGTGACGGATCTCTCCAGCACACCTCCATAGCGACGCTGCCATTTGTGTCATACATTCTGTCAAGCTTGGATCCAGCTCCCACCAATATCCCCAACTTCATCTACCATCCTACCATGGCTGTCTCCACCACCTACGCCGTCCTCGGTGCGACTGGCAACTGCGGCAAGGGCCTCATCCAGAACCTACTCAAGTCGCCGGGCAACAAGATCAACGCCTACTGCCGCAACAAGCAGAAGCTGTACCAGCAGCTCCCCGAAGTCATCGAAAACAAGCAAGTCCAGGTCTTTGAGGGCAGCATCCTCGATCCTTCACTCATGGAGGACTGCATCCGCGACACCAAGGCCGTCTTTCTCGTTGTGACAAGCAACGACAACATCCCCGGCTGCCGTCTCAGCCAGGACCTGTCTGCCACAGTCATCGAGGCTCTGCAGAGCATCAGAACCCAGACTCCAGACGCCAAGATGCCCAAGTTGGTTCTGCTCAGTTCTTCGACCATCGACGATTACCTGGCGCGCAAAATGCCTGGCTGGTTCCGTCCCGTCATGCTTCGCGCGGCATCCAACGTCTACGAGGATCTCCGCGTTGCTGAGAAGTTTCTGCGCTCTCAGTCCGACTGGGTATCCACCATTTACATCAAGCCGGGTGGCTTGTCTGTGGATATTTCGCGTGGCCATCAGCTGACGCTCCACGAGGAGGAGAGTTTCATCAGCTATCTCGATCTATCGGCAGCCATGATTGAGGCTGCCGATGATGGTGAGGGTCGGTACGATGAGAAGAACGTTGGCGTCGTTAATGGTAAACGCGGAGTGGGAGCCAAATTCCCCCGGGGTACACCACTCTGCATCACGGTTGGATTGCTGAGACACTACTTTCCATGGCTGCACTCCTATTTGCCCTCGACTGGGCCCTCTTAGTTTGAGGCACCTTAGGTAGTTCATAGAACGTTAGACACATGAGGAGGGCTAGTGGTTCTAGACTGAGCATTCATTGTTTATGCATACACATGGTTCCTAATATTCAACACTTTCAATGTTGTGCCTTGAGTCAAAAGATGCGTCCAAGAGGATAAATTAGCCAATGGCGAGATCAACACCTTGGAATACTGGAACACTGGTCGGAGAACCAACCTCGGAATCCGGGCGCCGACAGTCCCACATCCATGGCTCCTATATTATGGGACGTGGTAAACCACTGAGATAAGCCCTGAACCTGCAATCACAACTGTAGTCAGACACCTGCTCGTTGTTTACCTCTTCGAACGTACCTGCTATCATGTCTGAGAACTTGGAGATTCCCCCACTCCCTACCGGGAACCCAGACACCCAGTTCCTGTGTCTCACGATTTGCGGGTACAAGAAACCAGGCATGAGCGAAGAAGACTACAGGCACCACATGACAAAAGTATCGGCGCCAATGACCAAAGACCTCATGGTCAAATATGGCGTGAAGCGATGGACCCAGGTGCGTGATTGATATCAGATAATCATCAAAGGCCGTTATCCCATACTAAGTGACAAATCGCCAGATCCACAATACCACCGGGACCCGTCTCCTGATGGACCGGCTCTACGACCACCAGATGGTGAAGTTGGCCGACTTTGACTGTTTTAGTCAGGTGGTGTTCAAGAGCGTGGACGATTACAAGAGGATGAAGGAGGACCCGTGGTACAAGGAGCATCTGGTGGGGGACCACGAGAAGTTTGCTGACACGAAAAGGAGTATGATGACCATTGGGTGGATTAGCGAGTTCATCAGGGATGGCCACGTCGTGGATGGAATGAAGGAGTGCTAGATTACTTCTCCAATGGCATCTGAAGACCCAATTTCAGTTTTCTAGCAAGATTTCAACAAGACTAGTTGCATGTGTATCTTGTTTACTTAAGCCAATCGTCAGAGTCCCCAGTTCTTCCTCCATGATACTTGGCACAGTGTTCGGAGCTGACTGGCACACATGCCCCGAAGTTGACTCTGAGCTGGGGCAAAGCTTACCCTGCATACATGATCCCGACTGTCGGGGACACGGAGGTCGGGGTGAGTAGCGAGAATCCCGACCATTTCATTGCCGAATACAACACACCAGGGAGACCACACTTATAAACATCTACTTGGTCTACCCAACAGGGAAGGCAACCAGATCATCGGCTCAATCATCATATACTCTCAATCGCGGACACAGACTACACCTCAACCACCCGGTACCATCATTATGTCGGCAACCGGAGCTCAAGCCACGGCCGTGGTTACCGGTTCATTTCTGTCAGGTACTAACATGCTGTTCGTATCTATCTTGAATCACTAACGGACTATTATCTAATAGGGGCAATGATGTCACTCTCCCTCATGGCGGTTCCCATCTTCCTCGACACGACCAGCTCGGCCCCGCAGCTCTTCCAGCAGTGGGTTCGAATGTACCACTACGGACACCAGGTGCTGCCGACCATGGCGGTGGGAACATTCCTACTCTATACCTACGCGGCGGTGAAACGCGGGGGCGGGGGCAAGAAAACGTGGGGTGTTTTGGCCGCTGCAGGCCTCACGACGGTGATCATGCTGCCCTTTACCTGGTTTCTCATGGTGCCCACCAACAACGAGCTTTTTAGGCTCGAGGTGGTCAGCAGGGCCGAGCCGGCGATCAAGGGCATTGCCGAAGCAAGGGAGCTTGTTGTCAAGTGGTCGTGGCTGCACCTGACCCGGAGCTTTTTCCCGCTTGTCGGAGCTATTCTGGGCACTGTTGCGACTAAGTAGGGCCGTATATGTGTTTGCAAAGGATGGGGACACGGATAGAAGTGGACTTAGGAAGTAGGTAGGCTAAGGTTTAGTTGCAGTGTGAAGGTACCCCTGTTCTATACGAAGAGGCTTGGTTTTCCGATGTGACCCTCCCCGAGTCGTGTCCTTCCCGACGCCCGACGCATGTAACCATTAGCGTTTTCCGTTCATTACCGGGGTCTCATTGACGGGAGATTACCGGGGATACTGTTCTGTCGGACTTGACTTGACAAGTGCGTGGAAATGTGAATGGATTGTGTGGTGAGGTTAAAGCAGCCTAGCTCGCAAATGTAACCGGGATTTCCTTTTCACTAGTGACCTGACATATGGTTGTGTGCAGCCATGTGTGGTGGTAATGACGCTAGAAATGGTATCCTTCTTGTATACCAGGGGCAATAGCTGCCCTCTCCGTGTCTTGAGATGAGGACTTGGCTGTGTTGTGCGTTTAACTCGCACGACACAGATACACAGCGGTGTTAGGAAGAGAAGAAGAAAGACAAAGCCTACATCAATATCTGCTGTATGGAGATTTCGATAGCTGATCCATGACGGCTCCATTGTGGTTCCCGCTTTGATGTTATTGTGTCCCGTCAGTGTAACAAGGCCACTGCAAAATAGACATCACATTCTAGGGCACATTATACGTGTGAAAGTCAAAGACATTGATAGTAAGAAATTCTAAGATCCATAACTAATGAAACTAAGGAGACAGTCTACGCAAACCTGATGACCATGTACATGGACATTCTGCGCGACAAAAAGGACAACTATTAAACCAACCTAACTAACATGAAAGGAAATCTACTTCCGGGTACCAAAGCACTCTGTATTTATCCAACAAGAATATGTGCTTGACCCTTAGCTGTAGTACTCATCCAACCACGCCCGCAAGTCGCCGATGGTGGGATACTCGAGGAACAGGCTGCCCGAGACGACCACGCCGAGCTGCTCGCGGAACTTCTCTGCAACAACTAGGCTCATGAGCGAGTCAATACCTAGATTCGCAAAACTGGCGTCGTCTGTGAGGTCGGTTATGTCCAGACCCGCCTCGGAGGCTACAATGCCGATGGCCTTGCTTGTAGTCGAATCAGCATCCGCGGATGGCGCCGCCTCAGTGGCTGCAGGAGCTGGAGCCGGAGCCGTGGTTGAAGCAGGCGCAGCGACTGGTGCCGGAGCTGCTGCTTCTGCTACTTGCACGACATTCTTCTTATCTGCTACAACAGCCGGAGCCGGAGCCGCAGTCACCCCCTTTGCCACAGCCATGGCCACAGGAGGCGCCTTGGCATCATCCGGCGCGGAGAAGAAGCGCGAGAGTAGGATGCGCGGGTACTTCCTGAACTGAATCCCACCCACCATGCCAATGATAGCATCATCTTGCATGATGTACACATCTCCGAGATATACGCTCGGATCCTCCACAGTGGGGATCATCTTGACATACGACCGGTACTTGGCGCCCGCCGTGAGCTTCTTAGCGAACTGCATAGACCGCCAGCCAGGCGTAACGCAGAAGTTGTTCCTCGTGTCAATTGCATCCGAGACGTTCATGATGAAGCCCGCCAGGTGCGCCACGCTATCGATAAAGAAGGGCGGCACTGTCCATGATCCTGACTTGTCGGTAGACAGAACCACGTCGGCAAAGGCCTCGAGATCATGAAGCACGACCGAATGCATGCCGCGGTATTTATCGGCGTAGTCGACCAGGTTGTTAGCGAAGAGTAGGTAGGCCATGTTGTGAGTGAAACGGTTGGCGACTCCTGCCTCGGCGAGGCGCTCGAGGTCAGCGATGCGGCCCTGCACGAGGTGTTTCATCGGGATCCACGAGTCGAGCCACTCGGTCGCGCTGCCAAAGAACAGGTTGGCCGTGGCAAAGGGCTCATCGACGCTACCATTGGCGTGGACGTTGTACCACTTGAGGTCAGCGGCATTAGTATTGATGTCTGGTGTAGAGACGGAAACTTGAATCAACTGGGGCTTGTCGGTGGACTGGTTCGCGACCAGGCCCTTGAGGACTTGGAGGTTGGCGATATTCATATGCACCTCTTTAGTGGTCGGCTTCAGCTTCTTAAACAAGTACTCGCCGAGAGTGTAGGCAATATCGGCGTGGATTGACTGTTGACAATGTTAGTAAAAGAATGTCTTTGCGTCACACAAGATACGACGGCTTACCGAGGTTACAACACCACATCCATTCATCTTGTGACCCCAAGCCGCAGCGCGGAAATCAGGCTGCATAAGATCAGACTGCATCACAACGGTTCCACCCGGGCCGCTGAACTCTTGCTCGATGATCTGCTGAACGGTCGACGTACTGAGATCTGACTTTGGTATGGCTGATGACGCGGTCAGGGCGGCCCGGTTGATGCCCTTCTCGGCATCGTAGAACGTGTTACCCTTGGTCAGGGACCAGTCTCCGTTGTACTGGAGCCAGTAGTTCTTGTTGTTCCAGGCGTATGTGGGCAAATCCAAGAGGCGGAGCTTCTTTTCAAAAGCTTTATGGAACTCATTCCAGCTGATGGGAATACCGGCGCAGTGGAGAGTAGCCAGGCTCTGTGCCATGGTGTTCCAGTTATTCTCGCCTCTGCGGAGCGATGGGATAGCGATGTTCACGTTGTTGAGTATGGACTTGACGAAGCCCATGCATACAGGGTGAGGCCCAATCTCAACCCAGGCCATGTCGTCCTCGATTGTACCAATCTTGTGTGCTGTCTGTAGCGCCGCCATGAAGTCGACCGTCTTCCGGGTAGCCTGGGAAATGTAGCTGCCATTGACTGACTTTTCATCGAATATGACCTTGTTCAAGAGAGGTGAGATGATTGGAACAAGTGGCTGCTGGAAGACGATGGCGCTATTGGCAATCATCTCCAATTCTTCAAGAACTGGGTCTGTCTGGGCAGAATGGAAAGCGAAAGCAACGGCCAGTTGGATGCACTTGAATCCGGCTGCTTCAAGTAACTGAGTAACAGCTTCCATTTCTTGCACAGAGCCGCTCAACACGGTGTCCTGTGGACCGTTAATGCAGGCAATCTCGTACGGCTTGTCTGAGGCGCTCTCCTTGATCTGGGCGACAGAAGCTCGAACGGCGACCATCTTGTGGCTACCAATATGGCACTTCTCCTCTAGCATCTTGGCCCTCTTTCCAACCAGGAAGAGGGTGTCGCTGGCAGAAAGGACTCCTGCTACATGCAAAGCCGCATATTCTCCCAAGCTGTGGCCGACAACGACGTCAGGCTTGACCCCCAGAGAGCCCCAGTATGCGGCGACAGCCATCTCAGTCGCGACAAGGGCTAGCTGAGTAATGACGGGCGAATGCGCGTGCTCCTTTGGATAGCTCCCATCCAGCGCTGGGATAAACGAGGGGAAACCTTGAGCCTGGGCAAGAGCATCCAGATGCTGAATTTGTGATCGGAAGTAAGGAGAGTCATGGTACAGTTCCAGATTGAACGACTTGAACGATGCTCCTTGGCCGGTGAAAGCAAAGGCCACTGGAGGCGGGCCCGTGGCAGGGATCGGCTTGTGGGAGTCGACATTTCCAAGAGCACTTGTTAGCTGCTTCTGGACTTGGGTAATGCTTGAAGCAGCCACAGCAACGCGATAGTTGTGGTGGTAGCGGCGAGCGGTGAGAGAGTAAGAGAGATCTGCTACCGAAGTGTCGGGATTCTGCTCCAAGTAACCAAGCAGTCTTTCGAGGTTTCCCTTGAGCGAGACCTTGCTCTTGGCCGATACAGCAATGACATGTGTAGGACGGGCGTCGGTATCGGTCAGCTCGCGCACTGGGGCGTCTTCGAGGATCACCGCCGAGTTGCCGCCCGCAGCACTAAAGTTGTTGACAGCCGCCAGTCGCTTCTTTCCAGGCAAACGAGGCCAGTGTTGCGCAGCGTAGGGGATATTGATGTTTCGCTTATCCATGTCCTTGGGAAATTTTGGGTTGAGCCCATTTTTGATACCAACATGTGGTGGGATGGCGTTCTTCTGCATCATGAGGAGCACCTTCAAGAGGGCAGTGACTCCGGCAGCAGCTTCAGAATGTCCCACGTTCGATTTGACTGCCCCGATGAAGAGGGGGTTCTTGGAACTGCGTCTCTTGGTGGCAGGGGCAAAAACGTTCATCACGGACTGGATCTCTTCGTGGTCTCCAGCCTGCGTTCCAGTTCCATGCATCTCAACATAGCTGACATCCAACGGGTCAATAGCAGCTCGACCGAGGGCCAATCTGCTGAGGTATGCCTGATGACCAGCGTGGGGATGTGTAATAGACACAGCCTCAGCAGAGTGATTAGTGCCAGCCGCCACGATAACACCAAGGATGTTGTCATTATCAGCTTCGGCATCTTCGAGGCGCTTCATAACGACAGACCCAACAGCATCTGCGCGGCAATAGCCATCAGCCTCGCAATCCCAGGTCTTACAGGCATTGGGCGTCTTGGTCAGGAAGTGGCCCTGGCTGAGTCCGGCAAAGCCATCCGAGTTGGTCAGGACGTTCATGCCGCCGGCGACGACCATATCGGTGTCTCCACTCCAGAGAGACGTGCAGGCAACCTGGATGGTAGCCAAACTCGAGGAGCAAGCGGTATCAATGCTGTAGCTTGGCCCGGAGAACTTGAAGAAGTAGTTGATACGACCAGGGCCAAACGCCCGACACCCGCCAGGGATGAAATAGGTGCTGACTTCCTGTCCAGAGTTGACCTCTCGATAATCGTCACTGGCCTGGCCATAGAATGTTCCGATGCGATGTAGGTCCGTAGAGGATGTTCTGTTGGCCACGTAGCCAGCCCTCTCGAGTGCTTCGTAGGCAGTGACAAGGGCGAGCCGCTGCATAGGATCGGTCTGCTCGGCTTCGCGGGGGGACATGTTGAAGAATGGCGCGTCGAAGAGACCGGGCTCATCGATGAAGCAGCCATATGCTGTAGCGCTGGTGTTCATCCGTTTACCAGTAGGATCATGGTGCGTATCGACGTCAAACCTATCAGCAGGAATTTTCCTGTGCACATCAAGGCCGCTTTCCAGCAGTTGCCAGAATTTTTCTGTGTCGGTCGCTCCGCCTGGCAGGCGGCATGACATGCCGACGATGGCGATCTTGGACTGCATTGGCTGTCTTGGTCCACCTTGGACGTCATCTTCAGTCGAGTCGTGAGCCCAAGGAATGAGCTCCTGGGTGGATGTCTCCAAGTCTGGGAACCTCGCCGCCAGGGCCAGTGTGAGGTCGTGGATGGGAAGAGACACGCGGAATACCAGGACTTGGCATTGGTTTGCTTCGACATCGCGTGCCTGCTGAACCACACCATCGATGACACTGTCCCAGCGGATGGTTTCTGTCAGAATCTCCCTAATGATGTTCTCCCAAAGGTCCGCGGCGGTAGTAACGGGGAATGGCCTTCCCGTCGCGGTGGAGTAGATGGGAATTCGGGGCGTGAATTGGGTATTCAGTCGCTCCATGGAAGGTGTCCTAACGACCTGCTGGACGTGCTCTTCGGTGTAGATATGCTTGGCGTGGCAGAGCCCTCCATAAACCGGAAGAGCTACGTGCTTGCGGTCGCGGAAGAAGTCTGCATTGACGAAGAGCTTCTTCAACCTGGCTGGGGGGCCGCTGATGGTGACTGAGGTGGCGCTCAAGGCGCTGATGAAGATCTTGCTGGTCTCGGGGGTTTTCTAACTCAATGTTAGCCTTGAGAGCTCCAGAAAATGACGGCTTAGCAACGACCAACTAACCTCCCTTGCGCGAATAGCGTCGAGCTCCTGTTGGACTTGTTCGGCAGTGACATCAGGAAGAACGTAAGCCCATGAATCCGGGGTGCCCTTTTCTGTTGGGTCTCTGGGCTGCAGATTCCGAGATACATCATCCACCAAGACTCCGAGACGGAAAGCTTGACGAATTGCTTGGGCACCAGTGAGAGCAAGATCTGAGACGGTAGGGGCGATTGAGAGTGCAGTCGAGGCTAAAAGTCCGATGCTCAGGCCAGCAAGGGCGGTACTGGCGTTATCCAAGTCGAACGCACCGGGCGAGTTCTCATAGTATCTAGTAGAGAGTCCAGAATTAGCAACCTTCAAGCATCCACATCAGTTCCATCAGCGTACCCAATGAGGGACCCTATCTCCACGAGACATAGAAGAATGCCATCGATGGATCCGCAGAGGGGGCCCTCGCGCAGATCAGCAAAATCGACAAAGTCCAAGATGGACTCAAAGGTCGGAATCTGTGCAGCCAAGTTGGAAGGCAGATGGCGCGCCTCTTGGCGGATGGCCAATGTGGCTTCCTCGAAGAACCGGGCAAGGATGGGATGCCGCCTGTCCTTGCTGTGGCGGCGGAGATCTCGCAACAGCTGTTGCAGGTCGTCGTGAGGGAACTCATTGCTGAAGTAGACGAGCTTCATCTTCAGATCCACTATCTCGCCCTCGCTGGAAGAATCAGAGGGCCTTGCCGTGTAGATGGCCATGGTGTTAGCGCAGCCGGGAGATGTTATAAGACTTGAACTAATGAGTATAACAATTCTATGATGATGAAAGGAGGTGGAAGAAACAGTAGGAACTAGGGTTATAGAGCGAACACAAGATAGCAATTCTATGAGGGGCTTTCACACATCCCATGGTACTGGTTGTGATAGTCGAGCCCTTAAATATATATTCATGTTGTCTTTTAAGAAAATCGCCATAAGACGAACCTTCTCGGACGATTGCCGTTGATTCGTAGCTCGTATTGCCACATCCGATGCCCGAGAACATTAATTTTGTGGGCCGAGGCCCGAACACATGGTAGGCCTGCATCGGACAACGAACGATACTTGACATATTCTTGCTCTTGTTCACCGAGGCTAAGATGGGGTAAGCATCGGCTCGCGATTTTGGCCGGGGACGTGCTTTGTGCATACAGAGTGCAGGCCTGCGGACTACGTACTTGTCAGACAAGATAGGATGACCTCGGGGCGAAGAAGGATTAGCTAACTCGCTGGTGAAGATGAGTTCTCGGATGCAGAGGTGAAAGTTAGCTGGATATCGATTCCCAAGCCTCGTTCATCTGGGTAGGGCAACACATTGTTGTGCGTGATGCCTGTTCTGTACAGGACTAACATGGCTAAGTTGAGTGATGAGCTTGTGTGACTCGCTAATAGTGAACACCAAGCTATGTGCTATGTGTAAAGCACTCATCATTCTTAAATTGCAGTAATCTAGTAATCTACTGGTACGACAGAAGAACGTGTGGCTTTCAACATTTCTTTGGCTCTGGAAAGAAGAGGCAGTTTGTTCTCTGGATTTGCCTGTCAACCTATCGCGATACTGGTTCTATGCCATGTGTCCCTTGTGCTAGGAAAGGCTGTCTACTTGTCTCCCTCACCAAACTTCTCCTCGCCCTCAACAAATATCTTGGCGTAGTCGAACTCGCCCCAACGAACGCCTGGCTCGATTCCAGCAAACTTCCAAACCCCATCGACCTTGCGATACCATATCGTAGCCATCCCGTGACCGTGCCCCTGCATCGAGACCTGTGTCAACTGGTCGTCGGCGTACTTCTGATGCGCCACCCGCATCTGGTGGAAGCCCGTAATCTCAGTCTCGCTGGTTTGCTCCCACTTTGCGGCTCCGCCAACGAAATGCTGCGTCTTCAGCCGTGGGTTGCCCAGGAACTTTGGGTCAGACGCCATGCCCACAAAGGCTTCAGAGGTCATTGCCTCCCAGAGTCGATTGAGAAAGGAGCGGTAGTCAATCTGCTCATTCGGGTCAGTACTGCTTAACTGGTTACGGCCAGAATAACACCAAGACTCACCCGCAGAGTGGGAGCAACGCATCTTGAAAGGCGATCCCAGTCTTTGGTGTCGTAACTTTCCGCCCACTCATAGAGCGCGGCTTGGCAACCAAGAAGGTCTGGTGGAAAGAATTAGTGAGGCCTCTTAACAACTAAAACTAGCCATGTGTACGTGGGACGGGCTAAGGTAGGCATACCTGGTAGTGTGGGTTGAGATGTCATGGCTGAAAGACGTTAGTGAAGGTGAATGACAAGAATCAACCAGCGAGGCATGAACCTGGGTATCGGACGCCAGATGAATGCGCTCAGACTGGGATAACGGTAACTACCGATGCCTTCTTTGACTGGTAAGCTAAAGGGAGTCATGACTATTGCCGTTAATAAGTTCCCCGAAGTTGGATGCCAATTTCCGAAGGTTGGTGGCGCAGTGATGTCGATCAGTGGTCGAAGAAGCCTCGGTCACCGACGGCAAATGAAGGGCGAGATTATACCCGTGCGATACTATATCCATGCACACCTGAATAAACTCTGAAGGAGCCTCCTACCACCCGGGCTCAGCAAGTCACGGGGAGGACAGTTCCTTTTAGTTCTACAGGGAATACAGAGTAGATATCGATTCCTCTATACAGAGGCAGTGACTTACTGGGGGATCTCATTGCAGGTGATGAACACTAAAGAAACAGAAGGAAATTTAGAGCTGCCAATGCGGCTGCGGCGTTACCCGTCCATGGGTACCGAGTGTCGTATTCACGGATGCAGACAACTTTTACCCCGGGGTTTGGCGTCCAGGGAGGAGTCTCAATAGAGATTGCTAGGGATTGCTGGGCATGGCTTGAGAATTTAAACAGCTGGGTGATCCTCCCAACTCTGAGAGGTTGGCCTCGGCATCCGAATCTCTGTCCTTGGTTGTGTTCGTCTACCTCCAGTATGGCTTTTGCAATCAAATCACTGGTCGCCTTTGCAGCTCTAGCAGGTGCATCTCCAGGGGTCCCCAATACCACCCGTAGGGCCGACTATGTCATTGTGGGAGCAGGTCCCGCAGGCTTTGTTGTGGCCGAGTACCTCACCCGAGACCCAAGTCTCAAGGTCGTGCTGCTCGAAGCTGGGCCAGATGGCGATACCGACCCCTTGTTAACCAGTAAGTCATCCATGCAGGTCAATCTACATCACCTCGTATCCATGATGCAGGTGCAGATCGACATACAGTAACGCAAAACCCCTTGCTAACCATCATCCCTCTGCAGCACCTGCTGATTTCATCAATACTGGGGAATACATGTGGCCCTATTCCGCCCAGCCAGATCCTAATCTGGGCGGACAGACACCCAACATCGTGCAGGGAAGAGCGCTAGGCGGCGGATCCGCGTGCAATGCCATGTTGTACTGCAGAGGATCTGCATCTGTCTTTGACGAATGGGCTCAGATCTCCGGCAACGAGGGCCTGCGATGGAGCTCCATGCTTGATGCCTTCAAGGCAACCACCCACTGGCAGGACGGCGTCGACATTGACTACGTCCAGCCCATCAACACCAGCATGGTCGGCCACGGGCCCCTGGAGATCACCCGCCAGCGTGAGCTGCTTACGCTCGACAAGCCCTTTGCCGACATGCTGCAGTCCACCTTGAACCTGACTCAAATCGACTTCCTCTCGGGCCAAGGCATCGGCGTCACACAGGGACTAGAGTCCATCCGCGCTTCAAACAGCACCCGCCACTACGCTTATAACACCTTTGGCTACTTGGCGACCCAACGCCTCAACTTTGAGTTGCACCACGACGCCTGGGTCATGAATGTTGGGTTTACCGGGGAGACGGCCGACAGAGTCACCTACAACGACACACTGACGGGAACCGTCCACACCGTCGAGGCCAAGGAGATCATCATCAGCGCCGGTGCCATCAACAGCCCCCAGCTCCTCATGCTTTCCGGGGTCGGTCCCGCCAACGAGCTCCGCGCCCACGGTATCCCCGTTGTCAAGGACGTGCCCCAGGTCGGCCAGAACTTGGTGAACCACCACTACGCCGTGGTGCAGTACGAGGCCAAGTCGAGCGTCGATACCTACTGGCAGGTCTTTGATAACGGCACGAGCGAAGCCATCGAGACGGCTATGTACCATGCCAACGGTGACGGCTTCTTGGGCAGCATCATCGGCGACGTGTCCGGTGCGTTCCGCCTACCCGACTCAGTATTCGACGGCATGGGCACATTCTACAAGGACCTGCCTGCCGACCGTCCTCACATCATCTTCCAGTACTTTGCTGGCGCTTTCTTGCCCGGCCCCAACGTGAGCACTGTCTCGGCGTTTGCGGCCGTAGTCCAGCCCGAGTCGACCGGAAACATTACCTTGGCGTCGGCGAGCTATCGCGATGCACCGCTCATCTACGCCAACTACTGGGGAAGTCCTGCTGATAAGGCGGCCGTCGTCTACGGCTACAAGCAGCTGCGGGCCATATTCCGGTCCCCCGAGATCTTTGGGCAGTATTTGACCCGTGAGCTCAACCCAGGCGACGATGTCGTCACGGATGAGCAGCTCTGGGCGGCCATCCAAGAGACGTCTAACAGCTGGCACCACCCCGTGGGGACGGTGGCGCTGGGGACCGTTCTGGATGCCAACTGGCGAGTTAAAGGGTTGAAGGGCCTGCGTGTCATCGGTTCAGCTGCTGCGCCCAAGATCACGACGTGTGCGCCACAGGGCACAATCTATGCAATGGGGCATCGGGCTGCGCTGGATATTGCGGCGGCGGATGGGGTGTGCGGGGAGTGTTAGTCAAGGGGAGAAGCTGCATGTGTATTCTTCTTCCATCTCGCAATATGTTCTTTAGAGCAGTGTAGTAGTTTAGCAACCACATATCAATAGATTAGTTAAAACCCCGGATATGCCCGTCCAGTGTCCAACTACTACCACTTCTCTGGATTACCTTGTTGACTATTTTCTCCTCCTCTCTCTTGCATTTACTATGCTACTGGGTCAGTCAACAGGATATTTACTGGCTTCATTCACTCTGAACCTATTGCACACAAAGACAAGTTCGAAAGTCGACAACATGAATTGTAAGCTGTAAGCACCCGACTAGGCTTAACACTGCTTCCTCAACACCTACTTAGATAGACCATTCGCCTGCTCAGGGATCTTGGCCCACGGCAGATCAAAGCCTGCAAACACAATCCACTTATCCTCCTGCGCCGAGTCGACAGTAGTATCGTACGTCATTCTCGCCATGCGCATCCACATGTCCCCCTTGACGGGGAACGCATCGGCATACTCTGGATCCTCTTCATACTGCTTGCTCGCCTGCTGCCCATTCTTCAGCGCACGCACAACCTTCGCCACATGCCCGTCGTCGTGCGTGCTGTTGACAACGCCAAACAACTCGTCCCAGTCCCACTGGGCGCTGCGCTGGCCCTCGTAGTTCTTGATATAAGCAGCGTCCAGCTTGGCGGTTCCGCAGGTTGCGTACCAGACGAGGTCGAGGCGGGCCTTCCACTCGACAAGACGGCACTTGTCAGTGACGCTGATCCAGTCCTGGCGGTTGAAGACACTCAGGAAGATGGAGCTCGTCACGTCGTGCATCCAGAAGAAGTCAATCTTGTAGGCCTTTCCAGGACGCTGGGCCGCACCGGCCATGTACACGGCGCAGCTGATCATCTCCGCGGTACGCCGCTCAAGAGTCTCGGGAGTGACCCGGAACTGCGCTGCCAGGGCGGCGATTTCCTCGCGCGCCCGCTTCAGCACGCCGTCACGCATCTTCCACTGGCGGTCGTCCCAGCGGGCAGCGGTCCGGATGGTCTCATTGTCGTGCGCCTCGTGGTACAGATCGACGAGATTCCGGGGCTTCTCCGGCATGGGTGTCTCCGAGGCGATTCGCTCAGCGTTGAGGAAGAAAATGTCCGTCTCGAAGCTGACGTCTGTCGCCGCCTGTGCGAGTCCCTCGGCCACGATGCTGGGCTGATCGAACTCGACCCCGAACCCCAGATGAATGATTGGGTGAAAGGCGCCGTCGAAAAGGCGCGCCAGGAGGAGATTGGCGTTGCGCGTCTGGCTGAAGCAGTACTCGTTGACCACCTCCCGCCACCCTTTCTTCTCCATCTCACGCTCGAAGAAGACCATGTAGTTTGTGTACTGTGGCCCCTCGCCGAGGTGCTTGTAGAACCCTTCCTCGGTAGCCAGCTCGGTGACGATGGCCTCGTCGATGGGGGGTGCGGCGCGCTGGTCTCGCTTGTTGTCGTCCCAGCCCATCTGGAGGTCAGCAGCGGTGGCGCCTAGGGCGAGCCGAGTCAAGAGGTTGTGAGCCGTGTGGTTGTGGCCTGCAAAGTCGCGCCAGAAGATGTGATACTCATCATGGTTCTTCTGGAGGAGCCGGTTGGCCACCTCAAGGGTCTCGGTGGAGCACTGCTTGATGCCCGGGCATATACCCAGTTGTGTGGGTGATAGTCGCACCTGAGAGGTGGCAGTGGTAGTGGTAGTGGTTGTAGACATTTTGGGTAGATTCGTGGTGACGTTGCTATGTTTTGGTTTGTGTCTCGACGAGACTTGAGATCAAAACCCAGAACTCAGATACCAAGGGAAAGGCTGTACCAATTTCGCCTTATATCTCCAGTTGCACGTCGGCCTACGGAGTATGTGCCCTTACGGCTACACTTGAATACCCTGTGTAAGATCACGGAGGGGCGGGAGTTGCTCTCGGACTACGCCGGTGAGTCGGGCTGTTTACAGGCCGATCTGCAGCCCCGAGGCGACTGATACGGGCATTTTTTTACAGAGTTTGGACAGTTTACAGATCGTGATCGAATCATGCTCATTTACAGTATGTGATGGTCCGATGGAACTGGTGATTTCTTGCATCGTGGTGCCAGTGTTCTCAGTCCCGGCCGCCGCCATGCCTTCAACACTACACTGATATACCTTAACTCCGAGATTTCCCGGGTCTCTCCTCCCTGGCCACTCGGTCATAAGCACAAGTCCGTTTTAGGCGATCGACGCTGTTGTCAGTCTCTGCCCCTGCCAAGGCAGAGTCGCGGGGCAAGTTATGCATGGGGGTACGACACAAAACAGGCAATCTAGGGAGCTGGTAGGGCTATGAGGCTAAGCTTATTCACGGGAGAATCACCGCTAATGCCTACGGCTATCTACCAATGTACCCATCATGATCAGGTTACGTGGCCTAGTACGCTAATGAATTGACGAGGCATCGGAGTGAATCTCGCCAAATGAGCTGCCAACACTTTCACAATCCACGCCCCGAGCCGGGTTTTCCGGTACGGGTGCACATGAACTGGGTAGCTCTGACTGGCCCCTTTCAGCAAGCATAAGAAAAGTCAAGGGTCCTAAGGCTGGAGCGCAGCTTACACCGGAGACCGAGATAGCCAGGGCACAGGCCGATCTACTGAGCTTATATGTCGGGCTTCGGAGACGCTAGACCCAGGGATGAGTCCCCGATGCCCGTTGTCTGCAACCTACGTCCGCCGAAAACAAGGAATACTATGTGCACGCATACGTGGAGCGTTTGGTTCTCAACTCTTTGGGTTATTTGTGGCTGGATTCGTCTTTTACAGTTCTGTAGTCGGTGTGGGCTGATCAGACCAACTTCACCTGAGACGTAATTGAGCTTGAATGAATCCACGGTGTAATATTGACGGAACTGCGTAATTGGCGATGCAATGATTTATAACAGCGTAGCTACTAAGTTTATGAAACGTAAAGTGTGATAACGTACGGCAGCCTTGGGTTAGAACATGAGAAATTGTTATGGAGACCCGATGACATACATGCAACTCCTTTCTCCTCGTCGGTATACGGAACATCAGAGGTCATTGTATTTATTAGCATCTCTGTCTCCTGTTGCCTCCCGCCTACGCAAGGACGTTGTCCATTATTTCCGTACTACATCGATGCAATGGCTGAGGAACAAGTTAACCAACTTGCAGAAGTCGACGGCGGCCCGTTGATGACTGGCCAGGAGTCGATATTTGCGCAGATCGAGAAAGGCCTTGTCAAGAACCCCAATGCCCCTGCCGTCATTTGTATGCATCAGCCTCCAGATCATCTTTCCGGGTGGGCTGGAAGAGATGCTTTACCTTCAGAAGTCCCTGGCTCACAGTTCGACTGCTTAACGCTCACTTATGCGCAACTATACAACCACGCCCTCAAACTCGTTTCTGGTCTTCTCGCTTGTGACGCCCAGCCCGGTCAGGTTATCTTGTGCATGATCGAGAATGGGGTCGAATACGCTCTGCTGCTCTGGGCCTGCGCTATTCTACGGCTCACTCTCTCTGCCGTCGACCCTGCGGTGCTGGACCAGCGAGACATCGGCAGCCTCAAAGACTACCTGCAGTTGCTGAAACCAGACCTAATCGTTGTCCGCACATCAAGCGACTCCAAAGTGGTCGGTTCTGCATATTCGGAGTTTGCACATATTCGACAACCGACGATTCGACTCTTCATCCAAGCAAAGAATAACGTCTCCTCGCCCCCAGGATGGAGCTCCCTCCACGACACCGCACACCTTCCGAACACCTCATTCTCCGAAACAACCATCCTCCAACAAGCACGTCTCGACAACCCAGCCCGCGTGCACTCCATACTCTTCACCTCAGGCACATCAGCCGGCTGCCCCAAGGGTTGTCCGCTAACCGTCGCGTCGATGACACACATCCTGGCGTCGCAGTCCTGGCTCATAACAGGCCAAACCGCCTCCCGCGTCCTCCAGCAGGCGCACAACTCACGAGCCATCGGGCCGCAGCACACTCTGCAAACTTGGCGGACAGGCGGGGCCATTGTCTTACCTACCGGTCCAAGCTTCGCGGTTGAGCAGACACTTGAAGCTATCGCTCGACACCATGTCACTTTCATCGTCGTCTCTCCAGCCATGGTGCACGCTATAGCAAACGCGCTTCCCTCCTTGCCTACAGGCGCCAGAGACGCCGTCCGGACGATCCAGGTTGGCGGGGACGTCGTTACGCGGGAGGTGCTCGTCAAGTGCGCGGCGCTGTTCCCTTGTGCGAAGGTGTGCGTCAACCACGGGATGAGCGAGGGCGGAGGGTTTTTCGTCTGGCCTTTCTTTGAGATTCCACCCGACCGGATCCCCTTTTGGGGGAGATTTGCCCGGCTGGGAGGGTAGCGAGGGGAGCGCGAGTCAAGATCTGGGATGCGCGAGCGAGGAAGGTGGCGGTGGCCTCGCAATTGGGCGAGCTGCATGTTTCTTGTGGGAGTCTAATTCACGGTTACATGGATGGGATGGACAAGACTGCTTTTTATGTGGACGAGAAGGGGGTTAGATGGATGAACACGGGGGATATTGCCATCATGACCGACGACCAGCTCGTCTACATTTTGGGCCGCAGCAAGGACGCCATTTCTAGCCCGGGGACCATCATCATGCCTGCGGCAATGGAAAGCTGTATTGAGAAATACACGGGACGTCAGGTAAGAGGCCAATTGACGTGGGAACTCAGATTATTCTCATGCCGACAGCTTACCACCAATAGACATGCGTTGTTGCGATCCCGAAACCACCACTCGGTCAAGAGCCATTTGCGGTGGTCAGCGACTTGGACGGTTTTGCAGTAGACCAGGTCATCAACCATGTCAGGGAGACACTTGGTGAGAGGCATGGTATCACGGGCGTGGCGTCTCTTAAGGAAATTGGTCTGGATAGATTTCCCGTGAATGCCACGCACAAAATTGTGAAGTCAGAGGTCCAGAAGGCTGTTTTCGAGTATATGGGGGGTAACCTGATAGCTGGCAGTAACTGATGAGCCGTCAGTCTGTCAGTAATTGGTTCAAAGGGTAATAGCGAGCAGAATAGTTGCATAGCATCACTTCCCAAGGGGTGTGACGTGGATAACTGTCGCAATTGTAGCAAATTGAAAGCTATCGTGACGATTCATCTTTTAATACTGAATACTATAGTTCAATATGCCCCGGTGAGCGCCGTATTGCCATGCTACACTCTGAGAGCTGGTGGCAGTTTTATTGCAGGTCCGGCCGGGAACTGGGAAGCCGGTATAGCCATTTGATCGGACTCCGGCGGGTGAGGGGTTTCACACCTGGGCAGCCTAGGAATATGGGGTCGGTGAACTGGTCAACTGAAAGATTAATGGTATATATTGTGGAAAGCTGACAGCAAATGCTATGTCCTCTGATTCATTAGTGGTTAAGTTAGTTTGTTTGACCTGAATCAATATAGACTATGGCACTCGGCGAGATCATTCCCTGGCCTCAAGCCATCACCGGCGCTGGCATCTTCTCTCTCCTTGTCTTCTTCATTACTCCATCATTCTCATGGAGCCGCAAGATCCCCGGCCCGTTTCTCGCCAGATACACGAGGCTGTGGTACATGTGGCAGAAATATCGGAATGACTTTCACTGGACAAACATCAAACTCCATCGAGAGAAAGGTGAGGATGATTTTCACAACAAGCTTACGCAACACTGACGCAGAAGAACAGGCAAGATTGTGCAGGTCATGCCGGGATACTTTACCATCGATGATCCAAAAGCACACAAGACCATCTACGGTCATGGGAATGCCTGGGTCAAAGGGGAATTCTACATCGCGTGGAATGTGTCGTCTGACCCGCACATCACGAACCTGTTTGCTGCGCGCGACCAGGGGCTCCATGCCTCCATGCGCCGGAAGGTGGCCTCGATGTACTCCATGACCTCGCTCGTCTCGTATGAGCCATATGTAGATCACTGTATCGATCTGTTTCACAACCAGCTTGACAAGGCGGCCGCAGCGGGCACCGTCCTGAATCTCGGGCGCTGGCTACAGTTCTTTGCATTTGATGCCGTTTCTATGATTACAGTGAGTTTCCGTGAGGGTTCTATCTTTAACTGGGACGTCATTCTAATATTGCTTACAATTAGTTTGGCGAAAGGCTAGGCTTCCTTAATGAGGGCAAGGATGTTCACGACATGATCCAGAACCTGGACAACACTCACAGGATCCTCACCTTGGCGGCAGTGTACCCGAGGCTCACGCCGCTATTCAAAGCAGTGGCAGATTTCTTCACTGGGGACAAACTTTTATTCTTTCAGAAATTTGCCAGTAACAAAATTGCCATGGCGAAAAAGGAGCAAAAAGATGTCACCGAGGACGGACCAGCCACCATGGTCGGAAAGTTCCTCGACGCGCAGCGGAGGGAGGAGAAGAAGGCCATGACCGACTGGGACATTGCCGCCAACGCCGGGTCCAATATCGGCGCAGGCAGCGATACCACTGCCATTGGTCTGATCTCGATTATCTACTACCTGTTTCGTGATCCTCTCATCCTGAAGCGGGCGCGCGAAGAGATGGACATGGCCGGCCTCCCCGAGCGGCCCAACTTCCAAGAGGCCCAGAAACTATCTTTCATGCAGGCTGTCATCAAGGAGTCGATGCGTGTCTTGCCTGGTGTTGGTCTTCCCCTCTGGCGAGAGGTGCCTAAAGGAGGGGCGGTTGTTTGTGACCAGTTTTTCCCAGAAGGGGTGAGTTCTCAGCATTTTCTTCTCCTTTCTTCCATGCCGGACTCTAAACTTTCATCTACAGACAAATCTGGGCGTCAACGCCTGGGTGTCCCACCACAACAAAGACGTCTTCGGAGAAGACGCAGACGTGTTCCGCCCCGAGCGCTGGCTAGAAGCTTCTTCGGAGCAGGCCACCGCCATGGAGCAGAGCATGATGCCGTTCGGGCTTGGATCGCGGACCTGCATCGGGAAGAATATCTCGCTGCTCGAGATCAACAAGATCGTGCCCGTTCTCGTGCGAGATTTCGACTTTCACTTTCTGGATCAGCACGGTGCGCCCGAGACGAGGGATTACATTACGCTCAAAAATCAGTGGTTCATCAAGGCGCCGCATTTATACGCTCGGGTTGTGAGGAGGGAGAAAATGGCCTGATTGTGACTGGTTGATACCGACGACCTAGAGTCTCCCTTAAATAAACGACACGAAGCTGCATTTTAGCCGCGCTTTGGGTCACATAAAATTGCCTGCGCTAATCAGATTCGTATCAACCTTTATGGCTTCTGCCCTTTCGTCTTGTTCTTAGGAATTCAGTATAATGTGTAGATCTTTGTCAATAAGGAAACACAGAATAATCACTTGAAATGCACTTTCAGACGTAAGGGATAGGTTACACATGGACATTATTTCGAGCTGAGAAGCTGTAAGTAGGTAAATCCACCGCCCTCACTGGCATATTGGATTTTTGGTTGAGTACCAAGATTTGCCCTGAAAAGGGGCGACGTGCGATTTGGACGTCTCATCTCACTCAAGAAACCCGATATTGTGCATAATTCTCTACTCCGTATTCTATCCCGATTAAAATGTGGGTTACATCTCTATGTCGGAGTTCGGGGACCCGTCGTCGTATCTCATTGGTGTGCCCCCTGGACGAGGCTCGCTTTAACTTTCTGACCTCCGGCTACACCACTCTCCGGCGATAGGTGTCATCAAAAGCCGTTAATTCCGTCTCTCTCAAAAGCCGGATCGTCCAATGCCCCTATAGCTTGTGTTTCCACGGAGGACGGAGTAGCTGTGGCACCGACTCGGGTGTTGACCCGGTCTGAGTGCTCATCGGGTCGGGCTTGGCATACCACTTGCCTAGAACATGATGCTGCATCCATGACTGGTAATAGACTTCAAAGCAGCACCAGTGTTTAACACTAGACATCATTATTCGACAGCCGTGTCTTCTTAGTTTTGAGAATCGTCCATCACCTGCCTAATGGAACACCATACATCTCAGACCATCAGGACGCCTGGTGACCAGGAGCTCCCAGAGAACAACATAATCTCCAGCGGGAATGCTGTTAATTCAAGTCCCCAGGACCAAGAAAAGCAATCATCCTCGGGGTCAACCAACGACCTGGAACCAGAATGGCTGACAGGCCTCCCCTTGCTGACTCTCATGGTCGCCCTGAGCATTGTCATGTTTCTCGCGCTCCTTGACGGCTCCATTATCGGGACTGTACGGTTCTCACCCCAGGACCCTTTACCTGATGATATGCTCATCAAGGTTTATTAATGGCAGGCCACTCCACGCATCACGAGTGATTTCCACTCCTTAGGGGACATAGGCTGGTATGGCTCGGCGTATCAACTTGCCAGGTATGTTTCGTCTGCTAAAAATCCGAACATCTCCAAAATCAGAAATAAGTAATGGCCTGCTAACCTGACGTCTTCATCAGCGCTGCAGTCCAGCCCCTGACGGGCAAGATATACGTGATGTTAGATCAGAAGGTCAGCCCACCACAACGCCTAGCATCAAGCAACCAACCTAACCATATTCACAGTGGACATTCATTTGCTTCTTTGCTATTTTCGAGTTAGGCTCCCTCCTTTGCGGGGTCGCAACGTCGTCCAACATGTTGATTGTTGGGCGTGCTGTTGCCGGCCTGGGAGTGGCGGGCCTGCAGAGCGGCGGCCTCACCATTATTGCAAGCGCGGTCCCGATCCATAGGCGTGCTACAATGAATGGAATCCTCGTTGGCTGTAAGTTGTCTAATTTGCCGGTAAATGAAGTCGGTCTGGCTGATACTTGTCCGTCCCTGCCAGTGAGTCAGCTGGGAAGTGTCATGGGTCCCCTTATTGGAGGAGCTTTCACATCGTATTCCACTTGGCGCTGGTGTGAGTCGTTTTCCCTTCTTGACTACTGCATTTTCAACTTATTGATGACACCCCAGGCTTCTACATCAACCTCCCGTTTGCGGTTCTCGTCGCCCCGGCAATGTGGTACGTCCGCATCCCAACGATCAAAGCATCGCATACAGAGGGGGGTAAACCTGCAGCTGGCCTGTCGAGAGCAAAGTCACTGCTGCATCATCTCGACATGCTCGGCTTCGTTCTCTTGACGAGTTTTGCCATCGAGCTACTTCTTGCGCTGCAGTGGGGTGGTAGCACGTATCCCTGGGACAGCTCCATGGTCATCGGGCTGCTCTGCGGAGCCGTCGTAACATTGGCCGTGTTTCTATTCTGGCAGCAGCGCCTAGGGGACAATGCCATGATTCCCTTCTCCATTGTATCCCAGACTGTGGTCTGGTGTGGGTGCATCGTTTACGGGTTCTTGATGGCCGCGCTGTTCCTCCGCACCTATTACGTGCCCATCTACTTCCAGTCGGTCATGGGCGCATCGGCCATATTGAGCGGTGTTTACACCCTGCCCAACATATTGAGCCAGTTGGGCGCCGCTATTCTCTCAGGGGTGCTGGGTGAGTCTCGCCCCAATCCCTTAAATGAGCCAGTGGGTGCCTGGAACTGACCAAGTTTTGCTATCGTAGTGGAGCGATTCGGGTATTATCTCCCCTGGAGTGTTGCAAGCGCCATCATCACGTCTATAGCAGCTGGCCTCATGTCTACCTTTGGCGTTGGCACATCAGTAGGGGAGTGGATCGGCTATCAGATTATGTTTGGCGCTGGCTGCGGTATGGGCATCCAAATGGTATTACAGGTTCCCGCATGATGAATGTCACCTCAAAATACTAACCGCTTGTAGCCTATCCTAGCTGTCCAGCACTCTCTCCCGGCCCAGAAGATCCCCATTGCCATTGCCACTCTCATCTTCGCCCAGAACATGATTTCGGCCATCTGGCTAACAATTGCCAACACCATATTCAACAACAGCCTGCGCACGCTGCTCCCAGATTATGCTCCCTCCATCAACCCGCAGACGGTGATTGACGCCGGTGCTACCGGGATCCGCGACGCCGTGTCGGACGGACAAGTTCTTCATCAGGTACTGTCGGCGTACTCGGAGGCTATTGACAACACGTTTTACATCTCCGCCGCGTCTCTGGCAGTAACCTTGTGCTTTGTGTGGGGCATTGGATGGAAAGATATTCGAAAGAAGGGTGATTCTATTTCAACGGCCGTTGCATAGGTTATTTTTGAAGAATTTGTACTTACGGGCCGAAAATAGGACACGAGTCGAGCCACAACCAACAATATGCTGACTACAACCAACTGCCTGCCATCTGGTAATGCACCACCTGTCTGATATTTTATCGTACAGCACTTTTAGAGTAGGGGGTACGGACTGCCTAAGCTCGGCAGCCATTGAAACTACAATGTCACCTTACCGCAGTCACCAGACAACATCGCATATTTTGACTATAACTGTCAAATTACATTTTACTCACCCGGCCACAATTCGTACTCAGTTATGGGTAGCTGCATGAGCTCCTTCAAAGGGCAAGGGAAGACGTCCACCCACACAGGCTTCGAAATGAGCAACCTAGACCCCTTCAACTACATACCTGAGTCTGAAAAGGCCGATATACGGAAGCGCAGTGTCTATTTTGCCCACTTTGTTGCGTACTCTGCCCTTGAAAATGGAGGTAACCACTGGGATATCTTTTTGCAAACCGCCAAGAACGAATCAGTCCGTATAGATATGACACCCGGTGCTTACCCCGGCTCGGAGGGATACCTTGGAAGACTCGACGTTGCTTCGGACCGATGGGGTGCGACATGCCGAGGCCACAAGATTTTGACCATCCCCATGGACCGAAGGCACAGTGTGGCGAGCTTTCTGGATGCCATCACTCAGGCAGACAATCATCGGTATGAGTTCACGCGAGAAGGACGAGGATGTGGAGGCTGGATTCGAGACCAGTTCTATCTATTTGTAGGGGCTGGGCTTCTTCCCTCTGGGTGGGAACCAACGTTTGAATCCACAATCACTGTATTCTGGGAAAATGAGGCGCCTCGCAGCCCGTGGCCTGTGACGCATGGTACATATCTCAAAGATAGGAAGAGGACCAAGGGGAAGCAGAAGCGGCGCCAACAAGCCCAATGAACCAATCGTTGAGGGTGAAACCTGTTCCCGTTAAGAGGGTCGATGGTTAAAGGAGTCAGGGATTCACATAGGATCGTGCTTGGGTCTCTAATCGGCTTTTATCTCCTGAGGGAATTAGAATAGCATTGGCAGTGCGGCATTCCATCCCCTCGAACCATTGACACACTATGGTCCGTTTTGGAAGTGAGAGTTGCTCCGGAGGCCCTCCTTCATGTAGATAGATATCTAGGAACCCTTGGAAGTCAATTGCCTTGCCTGTACTATTTGAAATCCGTCTCCCTAGGCGGTATGATTCCTCCGCTTTGCTATGCTTGCCTTGGCCGCATTGGTCATGATTTCTCGCTCCTCTTCAGAGACATTTCCGATAACCTCGTTTGTAGCGACGAGCTCCTCCATCTCGACGGTCAGCCTCCTGGTCTCTTCGGGCGTAGGCACATTCTCGGGTAGGTAGACAAGGGGGACGACTCGGCTGCCGTCGCTGACGAAGCTCGGGGGTTCGTATTCGTCCTTGTTCTTGACGAAGAAGCTGTAGATGGAGTTTAGGATCTCGCGAGCCCGCTTCACTTTGGGGTTGTCGGAGCCCATGGTTGATGAGAGAACGGTGAGTTGCTAGAGGGCGGATGGTGAAGTGCTGGGTCTGTTGAAGGGTTATAGATGGCTGAGATGAGTGTGATCTTGCGTGGAGAAGACTTCATGGATGGAACAGACTTGGAACGATTGCACCCAGCCATTTTTATCATGTCCGGTGGTTTTGTAGGTTTGATGTGCCGTTGGTGAATGATGGTATTCGTCAAATGCCGCGAAGAGCAACAATGTAGACCATCAGCCAAGCGCAATACTGTTTTTCACGCAGGGCCTGGCTCTAGCAAAAGCCGACTGGTTTCCATGGCTTGGCATTCGAGAGTTGTCAAGCTGTTTCCATGTTGCGATGTTGATTCAAACGAACAACTCTGATACAACATCACGCCCAAATCATACCATATCTGTCCAGGCGAAGAGAACATCAGCCTGCTAGATATGTCCCAAACGTAAACACAAGGGCAATCGACTGTGAAGCACTCGGCATACTTGAATTAGGAAGCCAGAAGTGAATAACCATGACGATGCCAAGTCAAACATGGTGAGTCAATGACTACCCTGGAGCACAAATCTCCAACGCAGCCGGCAGACTCGGCCGTGAAGCTGGATCGTGGAGAAGTCAGTCAGTCACAGAAAAAAAAAAAAGAAAAAAAAAAAAAAAACACGGGGTAAAGAGCTGATCAGCCCATCTCGCTTACGCCCAACGGCGCCCTCCACAATCCCAAGCCGCTGGCCCCTTCCGCGCCGCCTGCCCAGCGACTCACGATGCCCTGTAGCAGCCCAACACCCCAAGCAGCCTACCCAGCGGTAGCAGCAGCACGGACATGAAAACGCAATGGGGGAGACGCAGGCAGCTGCATCGGAGCAGGCAGCACGGGGAAGCGAATGCAGCACATGGGGTTGGGTTGCAGCTGGATGGCTGGGGGGTGGGAAAAAATTGGTAGGCTAAAGCAAATACGCACAGTTGGAATCAGTCACAAGGCCAGGCCAGGCGCCTCCCATTCGCGCGGAAAAGCGCCCACTGTATGTATGTACAGCCCTCCCCCGGATTTGCCTGCCCTGCCCTGCCCTTGCTTATTGTTTGTTATTTCATCCGCACAGTATGTACTGTATGTACGTCTTGAAGGCCCTGCTTACTATGCACAGCATATGGACGGCGCGTGTTTTGCTGTGTGACCTGGATATGCCTGGTCAGCTGCGCGCCGTGACACGTAGACGCGGACCAAGTACTCCGCAAGAAGAAAAGAGAGAGAGTGAGACACGCATGTAGAGAACATGTCAGAAAATAGTACATAGGCAGAGCAAAAAAGTCCGGGGACAGAGGCACTAAGGTGGTGGTGATGCAGGGGGGGAACACGTACGTACCCCAGGGTTGGCTGCCGCAAACCCTGTTGATTCCCATCGGCTTGGGACGGCTTACTGGCGTCATCCCTGCTCTGCTCTCCTCATCTCTACATAGTACAGATACAAAAGGGCCCCCCTTCTTACCCGGTCCCTTCGCTGATGGACATGGCGGTGATTGATGATGATGCGTCGGGTCAACAATGGTGATGTAAAAAGGGGGGAGGCAGGGAAATATCCAACTCAGGGGTTGCCTGCAATGCGTGGCAATTGCGTGAATGGATAACGTCAAAAGGGAAAAAGCAAAAAAAAAGCAAAGAAATGCTCAAGGGATGGCAGGGCCAAAAAGAAACAAGTCTCACGCTATTCCGGGCCAGCTGACCCCCTTGCCCACCATCCACAACATCCCATCTGACCCCCCTGGCTGGGCCTGGTTCCAGCAGCACCCAATACATGCGCCTGCTGCACCTTTTTCCCCGCCTCTTTTTCTTTTATTTCCTCGACTGCACGGTACAGATGTAGCTTTGTACGAGGCGAGCAAGCAATTCGCAGGACGCAAGGGGAGCCCCCCCGGTCCTTGCCCCCCTCCCCTTTCTCTTCTCTCCCCCAGGTTCTATTCCGCACTGCATCGGTGCTTCTTCCAGTTTGGCGTCGTTCCTTTACTTTACTGGCTTCTTTTCCATCTTCGTACCCCCTTGGCTCCTGGGCATGCAGCACGGCCATGTTCCGTTGCCAATCCATCCCCCTCCCCCCCCTCATCTTCCTTTCTCTTCCCCCTCCCCTCTCCCTCCCCCCTCCCATGCATTCGTCCGGCAAATAGATTGCCTCTGACGAAAAGAGTGATTCGTAGGGCCAGAGGACGGGGACTGGTGCCTCGCATGGCGCTGCCTGATTGAGACAGGTAAAAGTCTGGGGTCGAGAGTTTCCGTCCCGGACCCCTGGCGGCATAAAGCACCCCATACTCCAGAACCCAGAATCCGTCCATTCATTCTTCCTCTCTTCGCATTGTCCCCATCTCCGTGAAGATCATACAGCCCGCCCTCCCGTCCCTTCTCTTGTCGCCTCCCGTCGCTGGCTGGCCGATGCATACATATTAGTCTCTTGCTGCCCCGCCGTCCGTGACCCTCTTTCAACCGCCCTCCTCCACCATCTTGCCTCACTCTGCTCAACGCTACTCTGCTCTGCTCTGCTCTGCTCGACTTGCTCGACTTGCTCTAGCCTACTCTCCTCTCCGTCGTCCGGCTCGCCCTGTCTTTCTTCCCCGTACAGCTTCGCCCGTCGCCCTTCGCCGCGCGCCTCATCATCGTCGTCGTCACCAGACCAGACCAGACCAACAATCTTGCCCACCCACCCACACCCAACTGTAGCTCGCCAATTCCTCCCCCAAGAGCATCCTTGCATGGATTCTTCGACGAGCCGTAGAGGTCCTAAACCCGTGCTGATGGATTCGTCAAGGCGCGCTTAACCCATCCCCGCGGAGTTTGTCCAGCGCTCTCTCTCTCACCCCTTGTCTCTCCCTCTCCCTCTCTCTCTCCTCGCTCCTTTTTCCACTTTTGTTCCAGGGAAGGAAAGAAAAAGAAAGAAATCTGGGGACAGAAGGATCAAGTATCATATATAATAATAGTCGAAAAAGGAAAAAAAGAAGGGGCCACAAGACACACAGCCATGGTGGTGGAAATTGGCGCATCCACCCCCGAGGCCGTCCAGTTGCTCCAGCTATGGCGCCGTCATCGCCACGGCCGAGGCGATGGCAAGCCGTTGCTCGCTGAGTCCGACATGCCGAGGTTTGCTCCTTCGACTCCCGCCCTCGAGTCGTTCCTGATCCAGCGGCTGCCCGCCTCCATGCTAGACAGGAAGACCACCACCACCACCAGGAGCGCGCGCGCATTGCCGGCAGCTGCATCTTCAGGAGGACCGTCATCGTCGTCGTCGTCGTTGCCGTCGCCGCCGTCATTGATACAAGGCCGCTGCGCTTCCTCGCCCGCCAAGCCCGATGGCCCGGAACCCCAGACGCGGACGGCGACGCCATCAACCTCATCGTCCTCGTCAACGGGGGGCTTCGTCTTCGGTGTCGACGCTGCCGCCGCGTCGCTGGGCCATCTCGAGCTCGGCCTGCAGCTCACCGACGGCCACCCCCGGGTATGGCAAGGCGGCGTCAAGCGGTACCGCCACGGGCTCGACGTCGACGGGCCCAACACGGCCGGCCTGAGCTGCAAGAAGCGCCGGCTGCGCGCCGAGCTCATCACCAGCCGCCTGTCGCAGCCCTTCTCGCAGCCCGCCACGCACATCCTCAACCGCGAGGG
Source organism: Stachybotrys elegans (assembly GCA_020746835.1). Taxonomy (NCBI): domain Eukaryota; kingdom Fungi; phylum Ascomycota; class Sordariomycetes; order Hypocreales; family Stachybotryaceae; genus Stachybotrys; species Stachybotrys elegans. The sequence goes on along the minus strand of JAGPNK010000036.1, from coordinate 71,459 downwards.
CATGAAGTCGGGCGACAAGCGCTTCCTCAAGATTGCCACCACCATCGATCTGGCGCGTCGCATCGCCCACCTCCACGCCACGTCCCTGCTGCGCTTCTCGCTCATGAACAGCCTGCGGAAGCGTCTGGGCGTTGCGCGAAACACGGGCGCCGCCGGCATGGACATGACCAACAGAGGGGCCTGGCAGCCGCAGGATCTGCAGACCTCGTCCGGGGGCAAGTATATACGGCCTTCTGTCGCGCCCGATGCCGCTGCTGCTGCCGCCGCCGCCGCCGCCTCCGCCTCTAGAGTGCCTGCGCAGAGCCGACCGGCACCCGTCAAGCTCGCGCCCGTCGTCGCGCGAATGCCCGTCTGTCGCCTGTCCAAACCAGCAGCCTTGCCGCGGCCTTCGGGCGAGGAGGCAGCGACGAGCCGTACATCGCCGCGCATCCACCCAGTGCGGTCGCCGGAGCTGCGGCCACTGCAGACAGCGCTGGATGACATTGACGAGGACAGTTTCGCGTTTCTGCACCCAGACGATGACGGCTGGTGCGAGACGGGCGACGAACCCGAGCATGTCTACTCTGATTTTGGAGTCATCTTTGGCGGTGGCGCCGAAGCTACAGGCACCGAAGAGCACTCGTACGAGGAGTACCTCGATAATCTGGATGGCATCACTTGGGTGCATTGAAGACCTCATCCTCGCCGTCATATACACGTCATATCCTCACACCTACAAACTTACGCACACTCGCACACGCACACTTACTTCATGTTTATATCCGCATAAGTTGGGCTACGGACGGGAAAAAATAACTTGATTTGCCTCAGCCAAAAGAAAAAGCTATCCATGTATCGTACATAGGCACCCATCACTTGTCTGGCTTTTAAGGGGGGCCGGCGTTTCGGGAGCTTGGGACGGGCACACGTTTAGGGATAGGTAGTCGCTCATGAATTCATATACACAAGCGAGCCGCGGTTACTGGTTTTACTCTTTCTACACATGCGGCCCGATGCTCTAGTGTGTTGTTTTGCCGCCGCTGTTGACCTGTCTCAAAGCTTGTCTCACAGACCCGACCTGGTCGAGGAGACAGAGTCGGCTCTCATATGGAGCTTGGATATCCTGTCCTTTGCGATGTCGCACATGGCCTGCGCGAGGGTCAGCGGGATCGTAAATCAGCCAGTGGGTTTGTTGGAGCGCGTACCTGAAGCGCAGCATCTACCTCCTTCTCATAATCGTTTCTGGCGATTCGCGCCTTCATGTCCTCCATGACCTCGGGCCTGCTGCGCCCATTGACAAAGACGACGTAGCGCAGGCCGGGGAACGTCTCCTCGTACTGCTTATTCAGGGAGGCCAGCTCCTCGCCCTCGCCCGCCAGGCTGGCCTGCTCGGCGGCCGACTGGACCGACTCGACCTTCTTTTCGCCGAGGCGCGGATGGGCGCCGAGTATGGACAGCAACACAGGATCCGGGGTGTCGAAGGAGGATGCCGCGGCAATGGAGAGCAGCTGTATCTGACAGGCGTCAATGAGCTCCGGATAGGAATGGTACTCGGCGGTGCGGATGACGGGGAGGAGGGTCGCGTGGATGGACGGGCTCGGCTCGAAGAGGAGGTCGAGGACGGCCACCTGGGTCAGGTCGGAGCAGGAATGAAGGACATCGATGTGCGGCAAGGTGAAATCCATGGCTGGGAATGGATTGGATGCGACGGCAGGACGAGGGCTGGTTTTGGTTGTCGGCAGAAAGAGAGGCAGCGAACAATCGACAGAGGAGTCAGTCAAGAGGGAGAGAAAGAATAATCTCGAGAAAGGACGCGGCAAGGAATGAAAGACAAGCTATCAACGTATCGTCGTAAGGAAATGGCAGGGCGGAGGAGAACGAGGGACGGAATGAAGCCGAAGCCCAAGCCCAAGCAGAACGTAATGCTGCTTGGTTTTTGGCCCCCCGCTATGCCTACCTGTGTCCGCTATAGCCTATAGCCAGGGCGGCTCTGAGCGAACCATGGCGGAGTAGTGCGGCAGGGCCAGAGGGTCGTCATACGCCGGTTTCCAGCAGCACCAAGTGCTGTCAGCGACTTGGTAAAAGAGAGCTTGTCCAGGCTGGGTTAAAAGTGGATTAAAAGTGGTGGAGTCGCTATCTTATCACCTCGTGACTCCATCTTCCCTCCAGGTACAAAGGTACCTAGGCTGCGCGCTGACTAAGGTGCTATGGCGGCGCTGGTCTAGGCAGTTGGCGTCGGGAAAATATCAAAACCGCTGGATCGCGAGGCTGAAGGAAGCTTGGGATTGGCGATACCATCACAACAGCCACCAATTGAACAAGCCGCTACATTCACCATGCTGTGCGGAAGTACGTCGCATCCCGTCGCCTGCCAACTCTCCATTATTATGCCTTGCTGACTGATGTCTAGTTTCCGGCGAGGCTCCTCAGGAACCCGTCGTCTCCAAGAAGTCGGGTATGCGCAGCAGCTTCCCACGTCCTCGGCCCCCCCCATTGCTGACCTTTTTCAGGTGTCGTGTACGAGAAGCGTCTGATTGAGCAGTACATCAACGAGAATGGCACCGAGCCATCCACCGGCGAGGCCCTGACGGCCGACGACCTCCTCCCCATCCAGTCCTCACGCATCGTGCGCCCACGACCGCCCACCCTCACCTCCATCCCCGCCCTGCTCGCCACCTTCCAGAACGAATGGGACGCCCTGGCCCTCGAGACGTACAACCTCAAGGAGCAGTTGGTTAGGACGCGCGAGGAGCTGGCCACCGCCGTCTATCAGCACGATGCCGCCGTCCGTGTCATTGCGCGACTGACGCGCGAGCGCGACGCCGCCCGAGAGGCATTGAGCAAAGTCACGGTCGCCGACGGCCCGGCCAACGGCGAGGAGATGGTTGTCGACAGCGTGGAAGCCCTGCCGGAGCCATTGGTCGCATATGTCGAGGAGACTCAGGAGAAGTATGGCCATCCCAACCACCAGGTCCCTGCGGCAAAATAACTAACCACATCGCTAGGCTGTCCAAGGGTCGCAAGAAGCGCCCGATTCCCGACGACTGGGTATCTGCCGACGAAATCTCTGCTTTTGGCAGCTCCGCCTCCAACGCCCTACCGGTCAGCCAGGCCACCTCGCTCGCTGTTGCGGGAAGCTACGCTGCCGTGGGCGGACTCAAGGGCGACGCCGCCATCTACGCCATCGACACGGACAGCGTCGAGAGGCAGCTGGCAGTCGATGGTCCTGTGACGGATACCCTGTGGACTGAGAAGCAGCTGTTCTTCGCCACCAGCAAGGGCACCGTCAAGGTCTACGAGGCTGGTACCGAGGTGGCTACGCTATCAGAGCATGCTGGCCCTGCTACGGCCCTGAGCATTCACCCTGGCGGCGAGCTTCTGGCATCGGTCGGTGCGGATAAGAGCGTCGTCTTCTACGAGCTGAGCAGCATGAAGCGCGTTAGCCGCGCCTTCGCTGAGTCCTGTGGGTAATTCTGTGACAGTCATGTGTCATGTAGCTAACCAAACAACAGCACTGACTACTTGCGCGTTCCACCCCGATGGCCACCTCTTCGCTGCTGGCACCGTATCTGGCGACATCAAGCTGTGGATGACGACATCTCTGGAGCAGGCAGCCGTGTTCAAGCTGGGCGCACCCGTGCAGGCTCTGACTTTCTCCGAGAACGGCTTCTGGCTGGCCGCCACGGCCAAGGGACAGACGTCGGTAACCATCTTCGACCTGCGCAAGGAGGGCGATGCGGCAACGGCCAAGGTGCTGGAGACGGGAGGCTCGGTGCACTCGCTGGCATGGGACTACTCTGGACAGTTCCTGGCCACGGGCGGCGCATCGGGCCTGACGGTGCAGCAGTACACCAAGTCGAGCAAGAAATGGAGCGAGCCGTTCCGCAACTCGACGCCGGCCGTGTCGGTGAAATGGGGGCCGTCGGGGAAGAAGCTGGTGGCGGCCAACGGTGAGGGCGTGGTGAGCGTGTTTGGCGTCCAAGCGTGATGACCTGTTTGCTTGGGTATGTTGTGATTGTACATTATGCGGCCAGCCATAGAATGATACTCTATCGGGAGGAGGATGCAAGATGGGCATATGCAGGGGGAGACCAAAATTGACATTTCAGCCGGGATTGACCAAACTGGGCTCTTCATTCACACTGACTGCACGCGCGCGCCTAATTGAACATGAATCGAAGCGCCGACGAACAACAAATAACAGCAGCTTGACGCATTGCAGCCGGACAAATGCATGCATTTAGCATAAAGTAGTAGGCACGCATCCTGCTTGCTTCAATTCCATCCGCACAGGCGCCGGACCCTTTCCATTTTCCCGATAAGACTCGAGGCCGCTTGATAAGCGGCCACTAGCTTAGTACCCTGTGGCGGGGTGTTACGTGAGCTGAGCCTCTTAATTCAACACTTTGCACCTCGAACCTCCAACTTCGCATCAACAAAACAACCACACCTAAAACCTACCACCACCACCCCAGGCACGCCAAGCTCCGACCGAGAGACGTGCCATTCCTCAACCGGAATTTTCTTTTTGCTACCGCGCTGTCAACCGAGCGGCCGTCCATACGCAGCGAGACACCGAGCCACCGAGTCGCCACTTTTTGCTTCAAGCTATCCTCGAGACCGCCTCGAGAGACATTCTGGCGGTGGTAATGGGTTCCAACATGGAGGCGGTGCCCATCAGCAGCGACGATGAGCTGGTAGAGATAGAGGTCGACTACGACGCGGGCTCTAACAACACCCTGGCCGACGACCTCATCCTCCCTCGCCCTCACTCTGCACGCCCATCCGTACGCCCGACCCGGATCGAACGACGACGCAACCACCGCAGCACCTCCTCTCGGCAGCCGTCCTACGCATCGACGCCCAACCCCCAGGCCGTCATCGATCTCACCGAGGAGCCCGACTCCCCAGAACTCGTGAGGGCCGTGCCGGCGCCCACATCAGCATCAGGACGGAACCCACGACGCACCAACTCGCAGCGGGTATCACCACCACGGCTGGCTAGGAGCGACGGGACATTCATGGGGCGCTCGGCCGCGCAGCAGGATGTGATAGACCTCACCGACGACACGGAGCCGGCGGCGGCGGCGACGACGACGCAGACGCAGACGCAGACGCAGACGCAGACGCGGAACCCAGACCACCTGTACCGCATCAACAACGTCCGCATGAGCGGCTCGGAAACCTCCCTCTCCAACATGTCCAACCTCGCCCGCTTCACCGGCCTCCTCAGCTCCTTCAACCGCCTCGTCTCCATGCCCATGCCGTTCGACGTGACGCTCGTCCGCAGCGCCTACCCGCCCACGCGGGCCGAGTCCCAGAAGCCCGACCTCGAGCCGCCGCCGCCCACGCGCGAGGGCTTCACCAGGGACACGTGCGCCGAGCCCGCCGACGACGACGAGAGGGTCGTCGTGTGCCCCGCCTGCAACGAGGAGCTGGCCTACGACCCCACGGGGCAGATGCCCACGCACAACGCCTTTGGTAAGAGGAAGCGCCGTGCGCCGGGCGAGCATCACTTCTGGGCCCTCAAACGATGCGGCCACGTATGTTTCCTTCCTCCCAGTCTCATTTTGACCTGCTCCTTTTTAAAACTTCTTGTACTGACACGTGGCAAAGGTGTACTGTGCCGACTGCTTCGACAACCGGAGACCAACAAAGGCCGGCCCCCGCGTGGGATTCCGCCCAACGGACAAGGTCAACGAGATGATCTGTGCCGTCGACGACTGCGACACGCGCGTCAACCCTAAGAGTGAATGGGTTGGCATCTTTCTGTAGGCGGGTTTCCATGTTTCAGAAGGGGGGCTGACTGTCTTATTTTTTCCAATATCCATTTGGTTCTTTTGTTTATTTTAATGAAGCGGGCGTTTTTTGGCTGGTAAGCTTTAATGGCCAGGGGAGTCAGCGCTCATACAAGCAAATGTGCGCATTATGCTTTAGATACCAGAGCGGTCTTAATGTCCTCTTTTTTTCTTCTTCGTTTGGTCTTCTCTGTTCCTACTCATGGTCGGTTTCTGGGTGGTTAGGAGGATGAAAGCAACGTTTTTTCCCCCCTTCCTCTTTTCTTCGGGAGGGAAGAGAGGTGCTGTGCGCATGCGGGAATTACATGTACAGGTGCAAGAGGACGGTTGAAGGTAGGTTTTCGTACCCGAGTAGACATCACGGTCAGGATAGACGGCGGGACGAACGGTCCTGGGAGAAGATGAATAAAGAAAGGTCAATTTCATTCTGCGAGTATCGTGAGATGGGGGCGCTTTGCCTCGCCGCGCCTATAATAACCTAACCCATGTGTTTATCCTGGGTATTCATGCCTATGCTCTCCTACCCTCAACGCCTGCCAATGCTATACACACCTAAAAAGAAGCCTCATGATATGCGTAAAAGGAACAAGGGGGAGAAATGATAACATCATAAATCGAAATCCAGTGGCGCGTCATCGAGCCAGCCACCGCCGAATTCGCTTTCCTGGGACGCCGGAGGCGGAGGTAGAGGAGCAGGAGGAGGGATATTCTCCTTTCCTACATCGGGCTCTTCCACCCGGTCTTTGCGGCGCCAGTGGTCTAGCTGTGCTGAGCAGCGGCTCTTGTGCAGCGCAGTGGCCCACCTCTCCTGGGAGCCCGTGTCCGTGAAGAAGCGTTTGCGCCGGGCGGGCGTGGCGGGTGAAGAGGACTTTTGTCGGTGTGGCGAGGGCTGCAGCACGGGCTTGGGAGGCGGCATGCTCGTCTGCGGTGCTGGTGGTGGCGAAGGAACCGTCTCCTCGAGTTCGCGGAGCTGCTGGGACGCCGTAGGAAAGAGGTCATCGAATTCATAAAGGATGTACTGCGTGCTGAGCGGGGGCGGCTGCGGCCTGGGAGAGGAGAACCTGGGCTTCTTGGCGATGCCGAGGTCTTCTTCGTAGCGGGACTCGACGGGGCGTTTGCGCTCGGGAAGAGAAGGCGGTTCGGGCTTCGAGCCGCAGGCGAGGACGGCCTCCCCGGCAGGGGCCTCCGGAGGAACCTTTGCGGGAGGTGGAGGTTGCATGGCGTCGAGGTCTATGGCTTCGAGAGCGTCCCAGTCGGAATCTAAGAGGTCGTCAAGGTCGTCGAGCTGGTTTGGTGGGTTCGTGGTTGGAGAGGCATGTTTCGGAGATGTCGTGGTGGGGGGCTGTGCGTGATGCGGACTTGGGAGACGAGAATGGACTTGTTCGAGAGGCGGGTTCATCTTGGGGGATGGAGGGTTCTCAGAGTAGCCATCGTCTGGCTTGCTATCGTCGGCTTTATCCTTGGCTGCCTTATCCTCGTCTGGCTCGTCTCGTCCGGTGGAATGGTTCTCAGATTCTGGTGCAGGATCCGCCACAGGTTCGGGAGACGCTGTTCTCTCTTCCTGAACGGTATCCATCGGCTTCACCACCTTTCTCGGCTTAAACAGGGCGGTCAAAACGCCCTGACTAGCGGTAACGTCCACCAAGGGCAGGCCGTTTCGGCGCCTCTCCTCCCTCTTGGCGGCCTCCTCGTCCTTCTTCTTCTGTCTCGCCGCCTTTGCTTTGACCGAGGCCTTCTCCTTCTCTAGAGCCTTGCGCTCCGCCTCCTGCTCGCGGCGTATGCGCGCAATCTCGGCCTGGTCCTGGCGGCGCTGCTCGGCGCGCGAGAGTCGTGGTTTGCGATGGGCTGCCTTGTACGCCTTGACGACCTGCTTGGACGTCATGGGCTGGTTGGGCAGAGCTCGCGGGGCGGTGGCAAGGGCGGCCGCCGTCGGCACCAGCGTGAAGGTGTTCTGGACCATGGCGAAGGCATGACTTGGCTGTTGATGGTGGTTTAGAAGGGAGGCATCATCGTGTTTGTGGTTGGTGGGGTATTTGACGCGAGGTGGGTGCGAGAACACGTGACGAGGTGGCCGCACTTGCACCAGCGGCAGTGTCTTGAGGGAGTAAGACAATGAAATTGGCAAAAATTAAGAATTAAGCAAGTCGGATGTCAGGCGTTCTTAATTCTAGGCATCAAGAAGAGCCTCGCAGTAGAGAATGGCAAAAAAGATTCGACACGAGCAGGACTTGAACCTGCGCACCCGAAGGTATGAGATATCTTCTCCTTGCCTAGTTTGCTAGGAAACTTCGAGTCTCACGCTTTAACCACTCAGCCATCGTGCCGGGGTATTTGTTGGTGTCAGCCTGATTATTACACACTATATCGGGCTGTTGCTTGCCCAGGTGCCTGGGTTATTTTCCGAGCGTGCAACAAACGGATGATGCAGCGAGCAAGCAGAGGCAGAAACATGCATTCATTGATTTGATTCACATCTGCAATCTCCGGATCTGCTCAAGTATCTAGCGCCTCTACAGTTGGATCCCACGTACACGGGCTGTACTCGTCCGTCGCGAGGCCGGCCACCTCCTCCTCCGTCATGTCAAAGTCGAAGATGTCCGCATTCTCGGCGATGCGCGCAGGCGTCACGGACTTGACGAGCGGGACGTAGCCATTCTGCAGCGACCACCGCAGCAGGATCTGGGCTTCCGTCTTGCCGTACTTGCTCGCCAGCGCCTTGACTTTCGGGTCGCCGAATCGCTCGCCCCGGACAATGGGGCAGTAGGCCTGGAGGACCATGGCACGCGCACGGCACCAGTCGACGATGTCGTGGCGGCACAGCCAGGGGTGCAGCTCATACTGGCCGACGGACAGGACGCCGCCCTTGCCTTGGCCGCGCTCCGCCTCGAGCTCCTTGATCCACGCCTCGAGCTCGTCGAGGTGGTGCACGCCGTAGTTGGAGACGCCGATGGAACGCACCTTGCCGGCCTCAACGCAGTCCACAAGGGCGCGCCAAGCCTCTTTGCGCGCCTGCACGCCGCCGTAGGGCGAGTGGATGAGCACGAGGTCGAGGTAGTCGAGCTTGGTCTCGGCGAGGGCCTTGTCCACGAGGTAGATGGCGTTCTGGTAGTTGAGGGGCTTGCCGCGGAAGGGGATCTTGGTGGTGAAGAATATCTCGGAGCGCGGGATCCCCGAGGCTGGGATCGAGGCGGCCGACTCGCCCTGGTTGCGGTATGCGGATGCCGAGTCGATCTGCCGCCAGTGAGTGAGGGGAGATGTGCTAGGGTTGTGCTGCCTACATGTCTGTATCCCACTCGCAGCGCCTCCTGGCACACGTCTGAAGCTACTTCCCTGAGACTGCACACGGTGAGAAGGTTGTTGGGGAGGATAGATGGCGGCCATACACTTGGTAGACCTGGCTGCGTTAGTGACGATTGTAGTGAAGTGAAGTGGGATGGCTTCATACTCCATAACCAAGGACGGGCATCTCGTAGCCCGAGTGCAGCTTGACCTTTGACTCGAGGGTGAGCTTGGACGCCATTCTGTAGAGCGTGGGTGGTGGCCAGCTTCGATACAGAAAATGATGATGAATTTCTTGGAGAAGCAGCGGAAGAGGGGCATTTGCAGACTCTTAATGAGATGATTACAGATCAACTGACGGGCTGTTACAGCCGCACCGCTACAGCCACTCCACGAACCACAACGCCTGGGTGCGGCTGATATTTTTGGGATGTATTTATTTATTTACTTATTTTTATTTTATCCTATTTTCCCTATTCTAGATGACGCCGTCTAACATCAAATCGTCGTCTTCAACATGCCGTGGCCCATTTGCGGGTGCCTCCTCCTCCTCCTCGCCATCGTCGTCCAGATCATGCATGGGGTAATTCAGGATGGCGGCAATGTCGCCCATCATCTTTAACCGCTGGCCGCTCTCGTGGTCGCTGCTCAGGACGCGCGCGTCGCCTCCGTCGGCCTTGACCTTGTCGACGAGGGCCACGTACTTTTTGCGCGTGGCCAGGTCTTCGCTGCGGAAGAGGGAGTTGTTGATGAGCAGCACGCCGCCGCCCGGTCCTACCGCGCCCTCGGCGACGGCCTTTTCCACTGCTCTCGTGCCGTACCAGGCGCGCCCGTCGTCTAGCTTGAGCAGGTCGAAGAAGTCGTCGACGTATTGGGCCTCGCGCGCAAACTTCATGTCGCGCATCTTGGCCAGCACCTCGGGGCTCTTGAGGACCTCGTTGAGGCTGTGCACGTGGCCGCTGTTGGCGTGGATGACGGTGGCCTGCTTGGACACGGCCGTCAGGACCTTGTCGGACTTGTCGCGGCCCTGCTTGGCAATGTAGTCCTTGAAGTCGGTGGCGACGAAGCCTGGGCTGGCCAGCAGCAGGGGCCTGGACTCGGAGAAGTCCATGGCGCGGAGGAGGGACGAGAGCGTCTTGTCGTAGAAGCGGCGCATGCCGGCGTCCTGGTCGGCGGCGGCGTCGCGCTTCTTGGGGATGACGGACTCGACGCGGGTCTTGAGGACGGTGCGGAACTGCGTGATGAGGCAGATGTTGGCCAGGCCCTCCTGCATGACGACGGCGGCGAGGGCGCCGTTCTTGTCGTCAGAGAGGGCCTGGGAGAGGGCCTCCTTGGCGACCGAGTCCCAGCCTTCGGGCTTGATGACGGTGAAGGAGCGGTTGACCTCGATGTCGAGGGTGTGGTGTGCGCCCATGGAGACGTGGTCGTTCTCGGAGACGACGATGCCGGAGATGCGCAGGGAGGAGATGACGGGGTCGAAGAAGGTGGACTTTACGCGGATGGTCAGGTCGGTGTGGACGCGCTCCGAGGAGGAGGCGTTGGTGCCCGAGTTGATGGTGGTGACCTTGCGGAGCGCATGGCCGTGGACGAGGTCGCCGGGGACGACGAGGTTGTAGGCGTGCCACTGGCAGCAGCGTCAGCACAGGGAGAGCGAAGCGAGGCGAGGCGAGGCGAGGAGAGGAGGTGTACCATGTCCTCCGAGTCTTCTGGCAGGAGGGAGACTCGCTCATCCTCGATGTCTTTGGGGACGTTGCGCGAAACCAGCTTCATGGCGCGGTTCGCCGGCGGCAGCGACACAAACAAAATTCAGTATCCTTGTTATTTTTTTGTCCTTCTTGTTCCTGGTGGTTTCGCGTGAGGGAGAATGCGCTGCGCGGGTTGAGGCGATTGTTGATGATGATGCAATGTGAGGGCCAAGGTGGGATGTGATAAGATACGAATAGCGGGATAGTGGGGTTGAACAAAAAATCCACGAACTGCCTGCTGCCAGTTCCAAGTGGAAGCCTTGCGCGTGAGGCGCCTAGTCCACTCGTTGGGCAGCACAACGGCGGTCAAGCCAGATCAGCAGACATTGTGAATGAGTCAGTTTGCGCATCATCCTAGAGGAAGGAGTCTCTTTTTGGAAGGTTTTTATTTTAATTTAATTTTTGTTGTTATTTTTGAGTTGCTGCTTTGCAATTTACTGAACCATTTCTCCTTCAAGCCAAAACACTGTAGGGTAGACAAATATACTGCGGCTCATTCATTCTATCTACTCAAGATCTCAATGTGAATCGAGAAGGGGTCAGTTACACCGGTCTCTGGAGCTCCTTCAAGCTCTCTCTCAGTCCCGCCGCCGAGGAAATCAGCGTTTGCCTCCGCTCCGCCTGGTCTGCTGGCTCCGTCCCAATCTCCAGCAACTTCTCATCCGAAAGCTGCGTTACCGACTGGGGGCAGAAAGCTTGAGGCAAGGGCGCGATGATGTGCCGTGCAATGACTTGGCGTGCTACGTTATCCACAAATGTCTTCATGGCGACCTGGGAGGAGAAAGAATTAGCGTCGGCGCGGAACGTTGCTACAAGGTATGCCCGGCGTACCTTATAATAGGCATTCAGCTCAATCTTGGCCTCTCGACACGCTTGGTCTTCCATGTCCACAATAACCGTGGATGTGGTGGCGGAGATGAACTTGTTCAAAGTGCTTTGCGATACTGTAGCCGTGGTGGGGAACTTGGAACTCGAATGGGTGGTGGTCAACTGGTCTGAATGCCTCCTCATTGCAGCCTCCTGGATGTCGGTCCTTGATTTCTGGACGTTGTCAGTAAAATAATGATTATACGTCTGAGGACCCCGTTTCTCATCCTCCATGAGCTTCTCCAGTTCCTTGTGAGCCGATGTTTCTGCATCTTCGATCCACTCCCTGAGAATTGCTGATATATGACCCTGAAGCCCATCTTCCGACATGATTCGTCCCAGGGCTGCATCGATCCATTGTGACACTATCGTCAAGATCTTCTGGATGTGCGCTTCGGCGATGCCACGCCAGAGCAGTGAGTGCTCGCGAAACAGCTCGGCCAGGAGTGCTGGGTTGGAAGTGCCCGGCAGTTCTTTGCCTCTAGTATTTCGATACGTCTATGCGCTATTCATCAGCTACCGCCCCTCGAATAACGGTTATTGGACCTACCTCCTTAATCCATGTCCGCATTTCGGCTTCTGTCAGAACCAGCTGGGCCGATGGATCCGCTAACTGGCTTGATGATGGAGATGAATTTCCAGGCTGAGATGGAACTTTAGGTTGAGATGGAACCTCAGGTAGAGATGTAGCTTTAGGTTCAGACGGAGCTTGAGGTTTAGGCGGAGCTTCAGCTTCCTGACGTTCGACGAGCTTGTGCCTCTCCCCCTGTGTCCTCATACGCTCCGCAAAATCCATGTTTATGTTTTCGATGTACGCCCTCAACCTAGCACCTGCGACATTGCTGAAAAAGGCCGTGTCAGCGCCATGGTAGTCGCCGTTGAGTGCAGCCTGCAGCAGTTCGTAAAACTGCATACTTTTGATCGTGAGAAACGTCCGAATATGCCCGACCGTCGGTCGCGCGTCACCGATGGATACCAAATCGGCTTCGACCGTAGTGAGCATCTTCTTAATTTCGTCCCTCACGCTCGGCAGCTCTCGCTGTATGTGGGCATCGAGAAGCCCCTGCAGGAAATACCTCATCTTCTCCGACCCAACTCGGCTCATGTCGAGGTTCTGGCGCGCCCACGCCGGAGCAGAGAAGAAGCGGAGCTCCCGCTTGGCTCGATCTGCCATGCTGAGGCCCTCCTTGAGCTCCGACGGGCTGGGGTTCTTGACCAGGAAGAAGCCCAGCTTCAGCTTGATGGCGTCCTGGTTCTTGGCCGCCTGTGCAATCTTGGCTTCGGACCCCTCGTTGATCAAGTCTGGCTTCGTTATAATGCCCACGGTCCGTTGTCCCTGCGGATCATGCTCCCTCGCCAATTTGATGATTCCTTGGTTGGCCATGTCGTTGCTTGCCTGAAGGACGGCCAAGATGATGCTTCGTGGGTTTTGGAGGTAACGGTTCACCATGTCGTGAACTGCTTCTACATCTTCCTCCGTCTGGCTTTCGTTGGACACAGAGATTAGACCTGGCAGGTCCACCACGCTCAGGTGAAGTCCGACTGGACCGGATATCTCGACACGGAGGGCGTCTCGGGCAAAGGCATGGCCAGAGTCGTTTTCCGCGTAACCGCGAATCTTCATCAACCGCGAGACATCGTGGATCACGCCCGGGAGCTCCGACATGTCATTCATAATCTTTTGGTAATCGGACAATGCCTTCCCCGTGCGCTGGTCTGTCGACTTGTGCGGGCGAATGCTCGCCTTGATGCTCGTTGCCACCGTCTCCGAGTGTCGAAGAATGATCTCGGTCGGGAATCTCGTACAGAGGCCCTCCTGTCGGGGGAAAGGGATCTTTGTCAAGCCTTCCAAGACGGAGCTCTTTCCCGCCGACTGGTCTCCGCAGACAACCAGCTGCGGTAGGGAGACCAAATCACCAACCCCATTGGCCCTGATCTTCTCGATTTGGTTCAGCCGACGCGTCGAAGTGTCCGTACGGAGATGGCCAAGGATTCCATCTTGTGACTGTTGATCTTGTGCCGATATGGTCATACTGCTAAAGCGCTGCAGTTGAGAGTACCTTGGTATTAAATTGCAGAAAGAAGATGTTCTAAAAAGAAGAAGCAAGCGAACTTATTTACATGTGGCTATGTGCTAGCAATCACATGTTGTGTGTCTTGGAGGCCCTCCAAACTCAAATCCTCCTCCAAACCAGCCACCCACACTCATTGACCATCCATTATCTCACAAATTCCTCCCGGACCAGGCCCATTTGGCCGGCAAGTCCGGAAATGTAGTAGCCGGGCAAGAAAAGGCGTATCTAGACTTGTACAATCTTCCCCTCAAGTTGCACCCCTTCCATGTGCACAGTGCCGTGGTTGGGATATCAGCATCAGTGGACACTACCCCCAATTTAGAGGCGATTCCAGCGGCATCTTTTGCAGACTTGCAGATAGCACTGCATACACTCCATGATGTAATGCTCCAGGACATCCTGGCACTCTTCGCACTCATGGGAGCCCCCAAGAACATCCCATTCTTCATGGGTACAATGGTCATTATAGTAATCGTAAACGGGCACCTGTTGTGGAGCAGGTTGCCGGACCTGAGCGTGCTGCCGAGGCTGGGCCTGTCGTCGCGGCTGAGCTTGCTGCTGAGGCTGAGCGCGTTGTTGCGGTTGAGCCGCTTGTCGGACCTGAGCGTACTGTTGAGCCTGAGGCTGATGCTGTGGTCGAGCCTGAGCCTGAGCCTGAGCCTGAGCCTGAGCCTGAGCCTGAGCCTGAGCCTGAGCCTGAGCCTGAGCCTGAGCCTGAGCCTGAGCCTGAGCCTGAGCCTGAGCCTGAGCCTGAGCCTGAGCCTGAGCCTGAGCCTGAGCCTGAGCCTGATGTTGGGCTGGGGCCTGGGGTTGAGGCAGAGCTGGTTGTCTAGCATGCGCTTGTAGTTGAGGTTGCTGTCGGGGCTGAGCCTGGGGCTGAGGTTGAGGACGAGCTTGTTGTCGAGCTTGGTTCCCACCGGCCGCTTGAGGTCGCCGTCCAGCAATAGCTTCATTATGAGCCAACAATCTCTCCTCATCCCAGACAGGGCACTCGCATGTCTTCCACTTCTTGCCGCATGTATAACAAAATTCGCTCTTGCATCGGCAAGCTGTGGCGATGACGGTCAGACATGCGAAAGCAGGGGTGAAGGCTGTTGAACTTACTTATATGGTTACAGCCATATCGCAGCTCGACTATTTGACCACAAGGACATTGCTTCCAGCCTCGTTGTCCGGCTAGCCGCAAAACTCGTTCCATTGATTCATCCTTGGGACACTCCTTGCCAAAGTGGTATGGCCCTTTGCAAGTGACGCATGTTCTGCTCTGACACTTGGGACAGACGCAAACTTGCCAGTCGATGTTAGAGGGAGGTATAAAGGCTGAGCAGGTCGGTCGGTGGCAGTATGTGCGGTTGGGCGTACTGAATTCCAGCTGCTTCGTGTAAAACTCGGCGACAAGCTCGGGGGGAAAGCTGCCCTGCATCACGTGGATAGGAATCTCCAACCGACAGCAACGAGGCGGAAACAGGGACTCATCCTTCATAGAGTCGCGGAAAAGTTTCGTCAAGCAGGTTTTACAGTAATGGTGCTTGCATGCCAGCTGGACAACATGGTCGGGACGGCATGTATTAGTGCATATGGTGCACTGCACCATCTGCTGACTGACAGACTGAGAAGGCGCGTCGGTTTTTTGTCGGACGTTTCTGACGGTCTCGCTGCTTTCAGATTGAACGGGTGCCGGCCTCTTACTGGGAGAGTTCATCTGGACAACAGGCTGGGATGATGACGCCGTCTTCTGCCGGACGTTTCTTGTGGTCCCGCTGTTGTCGGGAGCAGGTGCCGGCCTCTTTACAGGAGCGTTCATCTGCAAGTTGTTGCTTGGCTGGCCTGATGGCGTTGGCTTTTGTTGGACACCTTTGGGGGTGTCTCTGCTAGATGCTGGAGAAGCCGCGGGTCTCTTCGTTGGCGGCTTTGTTGATGATAGGCCATTGGTTGTAGCATCAGTCAATGTGGCCTGTGGTGTTGATGGCTTTTGCTCTGTTGCCGTTGGATTTGCTGTTTTCTGCACGCCGGGCTGAACCGCTGCGGTGGCCTTTGGGACCGGCTGGCTCGCCTCTGGTGCCTTCGGCTTAACTGCTTGTTGGAGGCTGGGTGGAGCGTTGGGCGGTGTCTGGGCAACTGCAACGGCCTTTAGAGTCGTTTGCTTAGGTTCCGGCACCTTTGGCTTCACTGATTGTTGCAGGTCAGGTCGAGGCTCGGGCTGTGAGTGTACGACGGCGGGACGCTGGGCATTTGAAGGAGCTGGAACTGCTGCTGATATCGATAGATTAGCTTGGATAAGTGCCCATCTCTTAGCATGATTTCTCACCCTGAGGATTTGCCCGAGCAACCGGAGCAGGATTGATGTTGGGTGCTGCGACTCCCTCTCGAGGGGCGTTGCCAGCTTGCAGTCGCTGTGCATACTCTCTATCCGCACGAGCTTGTCGTTCCTGATCCTCGAAAAGCTCGAGGGCGGTAGCGTCCTGGCGAACGGCACGATTAATGCTCCGACAAACGCGATTATCGGCCATGGACTGTGTGAAGCGCTGTACCTCGAGCCGGTAAGTCTCTGCTGCTAGCTGAGAGTCGGATCTCTGAGCACTTCCATCACTCGAGGAGCCCTGGAGCAGCGCGTCAAGATCCTCTAGTTGCAGCTTGAGGATCAGTCTGACCGAGGCTCGATCAATGGGGGCCATGGTGGGCCGTACAGAAGTGGGATGGCACGGAATGGAGGATGCCAGTAAGAAAATGAAGAAGAAGAGTAAAGGGAGAAAAGGAACTCTGTGTGGCAGATGTGAGAAAATTGTGGGAGAAAAGTGAGAGAAGAGAGTGAAGGCAGAGTTGTGGGTGGCAGGTACTGGCAGTGCTAGCCCCCGCCGCTCTGCCTTATTACTTGCACTTGAGCCATACCTCTCAGGTCAAAACTGCGTGACAGGCAATGCCAAAGTCGTGCACATACAAGGCAGCGTTTGAGTTGTGCGCCTTCAACAAACCATGCAACACCGATGCTGGCTAAGCAGAGTATGGCATCGGCTGTGGGGATTGGGATAACGTAGGCATGCAGTTCACACCTGTTCAGCATCACCATTATAGGCGTGTTACCTGTTGCTGGTGGGAATATTTGTCGGGTACGAGCGCCAGGAAGCGGCAGTTCTGGTATACCGGGCCTTTCTCTGCTATGGTAGTCGCCTGGTGCTCACTCGCTTCCCACCTTTCAAGGGAAAGGGTCTCGCGGGGCGGGAGCAATAAGTACAACAAAAGATCACATTCCCACGCACTCCAAAATCCCTCCACAGTGTGATTCAGTGTATAACCTGTCCTCTGGATGGATGGGTCGAGTGGGAATACTCCATGGACCAGACAGCAAAGGAACTGCATCCAGTTCTTGAATAATGTCGACCAGCAAGTTCACTTCATCAGATTCATTCCAGGATTTTAATTGCAATATAGGGACCACAACCAATCATTCACAACGGAGCAGTTTTATGAATCCCTTGCATCTATTCCGTCCGGGCATCTTCTTTATCACCTCGACCAAACCGTGCTACCCACCCTAACTCCAAGCAAATGCATCCATTCCCTGACGACACAGTAAGATCCATCCCAGGAGCTTATTCCTTTTCAGCTCGCTGCCGTTTAGCAGGTGGTTGGCCCCCTCCCGACTTGCGAGA
Organism: Stachybotrys elegans; assembly: GCA_020746835.1. Lineage (NCBI taxonomy): Eukaryota > Fungi > Ascomycota > Sordariomycetes > Hypocreales > Stachybotryaceae > Stachybotrys > Stachybotrys elegans. The sequence goes on along the minus strand of JAGPNK010000036.1, from coordinate 54,066 downwards.
GCCGGATTGCCTTGACATGGCTTGCATGCCATCCATAAATGCACTGAATCTCGCTTGCACCTCGCCAAGATCCTCCGAGAGGCTCTTCAGCTTCTCCTTCGTTTCTGCTCTCTCGGTTTTTAGTTCAGTGTTTTCAGCTTCGAGCCAATCCACTCGGGATGCAAGGTTCCTGATTCGTGACCTTATTGCCAAAAGCTGAGGAGATTCGGTCTTTGAGCTCAAAACCGATGTCCCTTTCTCCTTCCCCTTGAACTGAGTGTTAGATGGCTCTCTATAGGTTGTATTTTGGGCAGGATAAGTGGATGTCTGTCCTGCAATTTGCCCTGGAGCTGTATATGCGGCGATGCTCGGAACGAGGTTGAGGGTATATCGAATTGCGTCGATGTTTGATTGGTTACTTGGCATGGGCTTGGTAAGATCTTCGCCGGGGAAAGCTGCCTGATATTGGGACCCTGTCCATGACCAAGCCATGTTGTATGTACCGAACTGGATACGAAGAACCACCCAGCCAGCCCAAGTAAAACCGAACATTCTCTCGGCTTCGGCGAGACTTGACCAGCTTCCAAAACCATTAGTTTGTATGACTGGGTTGGAAACTGTGATACTCTTACTGTATTGGGACCCTTGTATCCATGCTGAATAAGTGTACAGCCTTTGCCTCCAGCCGGTCTCGGATAGCCTTGTGGTTTTTACCCTGGAGGTATTGCCTCACGAAGTCCTTGAGGGCCTGTACTCTCTGCTTCTGAAACTCTGTTGCATTTTGGGGGATTTTGATCCGGATCTTATCCATGTTTTTCCAGTAGAATTGGTAATTGCCTGCCAAGGCATTGTTAGCAGCTGTGTGGTTTGCCCAATTTGAAGCCATGGTTGTGCCCGAGATAAGTCTAACCCAAGCAACATGCCATGAGTAGAAAAACAATCGAGGCAGTGAAGGTGCAAACTTACTAAGGTCGAACAGTAGTAGCGTTGGGATACAGAGTCTGGATACGGCGAGCAGATGGTGATTGTGAGTCTGAGAAAAGCGGTAGCTACACCGACAATAGCGGCGGAAAATATGACGGTGTAGCTTGATGTCGAAGATGAAAGAAAAGAGGAAAGGAAGAAGAAAAAATTCAAAGAAAGAGGGGAAAACAAGTAGCAGGAGGCGGAGGTGTTTGCCAGCTGTGAGCAAACGGCCAGCGTCAAGTATTGGCCCAAGATGTGGCTGATAGAAAGGTGGCTAATGTGGCATCGGCTCTTAAAATCATGACAGGCGGCTCAGGGTAGAACAATCATCTACTACAAGTAAGTATGTAGGTAAGCACTCATGGGATGAATGACGAACCATCCAAGTGCGTGTATTATCTGGTATAGATACTTAAGAGCGGTGAGCTCTGTCTTGAGAGATGGACACTACAATACGATTAAGTAGCGCAGACGTGTACAGAGATTATTTTTATACTTTTAAAAAAGAACAACAGAAAGGTTCAATGCCCTATATAAACAGTGGGTGAGACGATCAAGATCTATCAAGCTGTCTTCCAAGACCAGATAGACATGGCCTATACCGAACGGTAAGCATATTCCCAGACACACCAGTTAGGGATTACAAATTCTTGGGGACTCACAACTAAGCAATTAGATGTAGTCCGAAGGCATAGCAAGATAAGGCTGAAGGACTTGTTCAGAAGTAAATTGATCCGGGCGAACGACATCACCCGAAGACGACGAGAGACTGCCAGCACGCGCTGGCGTTCCAATATATTATGAATGCAATTGTCAGCATGCCCAAAAAGCTCATAAGGAGACTCGTGCAATTTTTGTCAAGGACTCGACTGGTGAGGGGCTGGCATCATCAGAGTCCAGGATTTGGTGGCATTTACCGCATTACCCGGGAGTGATGTATGTTGGCATATCGCTTCCCACGCCCAGCCCGAGTTTGCAAGGAAATGCGGTCGCTCGTCAAGAGCGTAGTAGCGAGCTGTAACAGGGTAAAGCTACCAGCCATTTGGATACGGGAATTCCCAATCCTGCGCCCCAATGGGACAGAGATTAGTGACTACGAGGGGATCTCTGACGATACAGACATCAAATGAATAGATAAACACAGGGAATAAATATAATAATCCATGGCCTAACCCAACGACAGAAATCATCAGCTCGGCTAGAGTGCTTCAGTCGCGTGGCTATGGCAGGCAGCAGAATAAGAGAAGGGATGATTGGCGATGGCGTCGTTGGATGGGGGAAGCGGAGGTGGAGATTAGCGGTTTGGGCGCCGGGCTAGCACGACAAGTCCGTCGGCGCCGGGCGCAGTGTGGATTGACGCTGGGACCCTTTTGGGGATAGACGAGCATCTCGGAGCGCATTCGGATTCGCGTTTAGTCTGGGCGGTGGCGGGAGCGATGAAAGGGGAAAACGAGGACGTCCGAGATTGCGGATCGTGGCTATGCATTAGTAGTTGTCAGGATGAGAGAGAGAGAGTCTGTGCTGGCACTGCTTAGAATGATTTGCATGGATGGTGGTTCGATGGGCTTGGTGAAGGAAGGCCTGCTGTGGCCTAAGGCTGCGAGAAACAGAGACAGAAACGGAAAACAGTCAGGTACAGCGCAAAGTGCCGGGCGCCACAGGTTGAGAGAGGCCGGGTGGCTAAAGCTAAGGCAGGGTTGACAGATACACGGTGCGCCGGCGACATGGAAAAAGCCGCCGCTTGATGCGACCGGAATGGGAATCACGACAATCCATGAGAATAATGATGATGCATCTGAATCTGATGCGAATCGTCTCGTGTGTCTTGCTGAGGCCAGACGCCACTGCGCCGTGCCCGTCGATGCGCGAGACGTCTGCATCGCCGCCTTTGCCACTCGGAGATTCTCCCAGACCAGTAACGGGCAATAACGTGACCTGAGTGAGATGGTGGGAGATGGTGTGAGATGGACGTGAGAAGAGGGAGTGGAAGGATGCGTGAGCGAAAGGGCCTGGCCAATCAGGCTTGGCAGAACAGCAACCCCCCTGGCATCAGCATCATCGTCATCGTCATCCATCCTTTTGACCATCCCAAAACCATCCATCCAGCCCAGTCAATTGGTCGCCTCGTCTAGATTGCGTCGAGTGCGTAAGCCAAGATGTGGCCCCCCAACGACGCTACCTATCTCGTCTTGCTTTCTTGGAGCCAAGCCGGCACGTCGAGCCAGCAGAGAAGAGAAAGGCTCGCACAAGCTCGCACCAGCTCGGACAAGCTTCTAGCCTGAATTCGGAGTGAGGGGGTTGGTAGCCACCTGTAATTTTTTTTTCCCTTTCCTTTTTCCTTTTGACCCGTTTCTTCGGCCCCCTTGCTAGGCCCGTTTTCCCGCGTATCGCCTGTTCCATCGTGCATGCGAGTATCCATGGATCGTCGCCCTGCACTGCCATCATCGATACTGATTCGAGATGGATGGATGTATTTAGTATTCAATTTTTCTATCTGACTCTGACAGTTGCAGGTTGCCGTGCCGTCGCTTCGCCTTACTCAGACGTGATATTACGATACGTGTAGTGGTACAGCGCTGTGTTGGTGCATACCTCCTGCCTCCTTACTTTCCTGCTACCACGTTTTAGCACCACAAGGTACCTACTTACCCAGTACCCAGCCATACATATACTTTAAAGGAAGGGTTCGCCAGATCTCCCGATGGGCTAATTTCAGCCATTCATTTCACCAACCCACTCCTTTCAACGGCTGCCAGCATAGCATTATTATCTATTCCCCCTCACCTCAGCGTCCGCGTTCCTATTCACCCCGTCGGTGTCGCCTGCCACCTCCATCTTGGCCCTGTCGACGCTGCCTGTGCCTGGCACTTGCGTTTCCGTGGGATCCGCACCCCGGTTTTCTCTTGGACAGCTCCACGACTCCAGCGGTTCCTGGTCCGCCCATCTCCCGCCCAGCCACAACCAGCACCAACATTAACACCAGCACCAGTTCCGACCACGGCCTCGGGCTCGGGCTCGCTGCATCTTCCCGTCTACACAATCTCGACTCGCCCGACTTCTTCCTCCCAAATCTACCGTCAGCTCGCGACCTCTGTCGACAAGCCACCCGTGCTGCGCACAGCCCCTCGCTCACCCTCCCTCTCCCTCTCCCTCTTGATCGCGCATGACCCTTCTCCTCCTGGTACTCTACCCGTACAGCATGCATGGCGACCCTCGTGTCGCCGCCTACGCCCAAGGCGGAAGGGCCTGACACTCTGGCTCAGGCCCAGCCCTCTCCCGCCGACGGTATTCCTATCCTCTCCTGTTCCGGTTCTTCCGTCGGCTCACACCTCTAGAAACCCCCCATGCCACTCGCCGCTCGACACATCTACTCCCTCGAATCACGCCTACCCCGACCGCCAAAGACACACAAAAGACGCCCGTGGCCAAGTCTCCCACCACCCCCTCCACAATTGGCCTCGATCCATTGAGCACAGTATGCCCCGGCTATCGCCATCCAACCATTCATCGCTGACTTGCCCAGCAAATCTTCCTCCGCTCCAATAGCAATACCGATCCCACCATCGCACAACGTCTCCGTGCCCGACCCGACAGCCCCGTCGATCTCCAGCGCCAGAGCCACGACACCGTCCCGAATACCCCGCTGGATGCCCCCAAGAGGTTCGTTCCTTGCCCTCCTCCCCGCGGAATCATACTTACCCCTCCAGGAAAGGTCTGTTGAGCCGTCTGAGCATGCGCGGCTCCTGGAAGCGCGAGGACCAGGACTCGGACTCGGAGCTTGGCGATCGGACCGACGGCACCGATGCCCGCGCTCTCACCTCCGTCATTGGCGCAGGCGGAGGTTACATCCCCTTACACAAAGAACCCCCACGTTACATCCGCGTCAGGCCACACAACAAGAAGCGGCGAGACTTTGATCGCCTCTTCCTCGCACAGGAGCTGCTGGGCGCCAAACCCGAGACCCCTCAAGAAAGAGCCCCCGCCACCGCCGTAGGAACCAAGCTGCTCAAGGCGGGCGCCGCCATCTGGACCGCCGAATTCAGTGTTGATGGACGATATATGGCCGTCGCCGGAAAGGACCAAGTCGTTCGCGTCTTCTCCGTCCTATCTACTCCCGAAGAGCGAAGGGCCCACGAGGCGGAGGAGGAGGAACGGGGAGAAGATGCCGAGAAGTTGAGCGCCCCCGTCTTCTGCAGCAAGCCGGTTCGCGAGTTCAAGGGACACGCGGGCGACGTGCTAGCCCTCAGCTGGAGCAAGAACAACTTCCTCCTATCCTCGTCCATGGACAAGACGGTGCGCCTATGGCATATGAGTCGCAGCGACTGTCTTTGCACCTTCAAGCACAGTGACCTTGTCACATCGATTGCCTTCCACCCCACTGATGATCGCTTCTTCCTGGCCGGCTCCCTGGATGGCGAGCTCCGCCTGTGGAGTATACCCGACAAATCGGTCGCCTTCAGTGCCTCGATCCAGGAGTTTATCACGGCCGTTGCCTTTTCTCCCGACGGCAAGACTGCGATATGCGGTCTACTGAGTGGTGTGTGCCATTTCTACGAGACCGAGGGGCTAAAGCACCAGCATCAGATCCATGTCCGGTCTTCGAGGGGAAAGAATGCCAAGGGCAGCAAGATTACCGGTATCCGGACGGCCCAGGCTGACGAAAATGCCGATGTCAAGGTGCTCATCAGCTCCAACGATTCGCGCGTGCGCATCTACAACCTCAAGACCAAGATGCTTGAGGTCAAGCTCAAGGGTCTGGAGAATCAATCGAGCCAGATCCACGCACGCTTCAGCAACGACGCCAAGTACGTCATCAGTGGAAGCGAGGACCGTCGCGCCTACATCTGGGATATGAGCCAGCCCGACGCCGACAAGCAGCCGTACGAATGCTTCGACGCACATCCCGAGGTGGTGACGGTGGCGCTCATGGCCCCGACTAAGAGCAAGCAGCTGCTGAGCGCCTCGGGCGACCCCCTATACGATCTGTGCAACCCTCCTCCCGTGACCCTCCTGAGTCTCAACGAGCGCACCGCCAGCCAGGTTGCCTTGTCGGACGAAGAGCCGGAAGCGCGGAAACCTGAAGAGCGGAAGCCCGAGGAGAAGCCCGCCTATGTGGAACGGTCGAAACACCACGCCGGAAACATCATCATCACAGCAGACCGTACAGGCACAATCAAGGTGTTTCGGCAGGACTGCGCCTGGTCGAAGCGCCAGCAGAACCTGTGGGAGACGGGCTCTCGGTTCTCGGGCAAGTTCAACAGCGTAGGACGGAGCGGCAGCATCGTGACGAGAGCCAGCGGCGGCAGTCGCGTACACTCGCGTCGAGCCTCGCTCAACCTTGGGCCGACCCCGATGCCACAGCCCACGTCGGACCGCATCATGAGCTGGCGGCAGGACATTGAGCAAAAGGACGGGTCGGTGCGCAGCGCGCGGTCCATGTCACCCACCAAGGCTCAGGGCGTCGTCAAGAGCACGCCTCACCTGTCGGGTGCCCGGAAGCCGCCTTATTCACCGAGCCTAGGCCGCCCTACCCCTCCCTTGTCGCCAGTGTCCAAGGTCAGGGTCAGGGAACCCCCCAGAGAGAACCTGCCGTCGGTGCCACCCACGCCTAGTTTTAGCATCATCCACGCCGAGGAGGACGAGGACGACAGGGACAAGACCGAAGGAGGATTCTGGAGTCGATGGCGCGTACCGACACTGCGGTATAGCTCAGGCGGCCCAGCACCCAGCACCCTAGGGCCAGCGAAGCGGATAACGGGACGCAGAAGCATGGGTCTGGACGAGATATCGCGGCAGAGGATGTCGGACGAAGGGCGGCGAAAGTCGTTTGGGGCGTTGCGACGGACAACCGAAGTGGACGAAGAGCACGAAGGGGACGAGACGAGAAGGGTGCAAGACAAAGAAGCAAAACGGGAAGAGGAGACAAGGGGGAAGAAACGAGTCGACTCGGGCGTTGGGCAACTTAGCGATGAAGACGACAGGGATCCATGACCAATGTACATGTTATGCAATAGCGATTTTTTATTTATATCTATTGATTATCGGGTATCTAGAAGTTTTCGTCGGTGGTGAACTATCAAGGTCAGAACGGCCCCAAGTGTTATCGGAGAAAAAAAAAGTCTGAGATCATACAGCAGGCTCCTTCTTCTCCTCGGCAGCCTCGGAGGCAGGGGCAGAGGCAGCAGGCTCCGAGGGGGGCGCGCCCTTGGCGGCGAGGCCGTCGACGAGCTTCTTGAGGGCGGCAGGGTTGGCGCCGGCCAGGGTGTCGGTCTTGTCGCCGCTCTCAAAGGTGAAGAAGGCGGGGATGGAGCGGATGCCGAGGTCGGCGGCGAGGTCGGGGATGTCGTCGGTGTCAAACTTGGCAAAGGCGACGCGCTCGGGGACGGCGAGGGAGGAGGCGTGCTTTGCGTAGAAGGGGGAGATGGCCTTGCAGGGGCCGCACCACGAGGCGGAGGCCTGGAGGGCGACGTAGGGCGTGGAGCTGATGAGGGCGTCGAACTCGGCGCGCGTCTTGATTTCGGTGACGGTCATCGTGGATGCGGTTACAATTATTGGAGGGAGAGGTGGTTGATGTTGTTGTTATGAGGAGAGAGGTGATTGTTGTGAAGAGAGAGGCGCGTTGTTGGTTTTGGCGGGTGTCTGCGGAAGGAAAGGGCGGCGGGTTGCGTAGTTTTTATATACTTAATGCACTAATAGAGGGGCGCTGATGATGCAAGTTTGATAAGCCGACCGAAGGCCGAGGGCAGTGACGAGGGAAGGGATTTATGTACAGCAGTATTTGGAATTAAACGGCTTAAAGCGATTTTTAGAAATAGTGATTATGAAATCTCCTCCATTTCCAAGGAACACCGTACCGAATACGCCCCTGCGGCGCGTCGTAAATGAGGAATCAACGAGCTGACTTGGATTTGTAAGATTTAAATTGCCCTTCCTTTTTTTTTTTTATGCTGTCTTCTGTCCATTTTACCCCTCCATTGCGCCATCGCGCGGCTGCAGATGATCTGCAGACGGTTTAGCGGCGGGCGTCTCTGAGGGCTGCGGGTGCGCTAGGCTTGATTGGGTGGGGAGAGGAGAGGCTGTCGGGAGACCGAGTGCCGGCTTGTTGAATAATCAGCATCGGCATTTCGAGGCGAAGCAAGCGGAGACATGTTCCTGTCTTACACTCGTTCACAGAGCCATCTGTGCATATGATTACAAAAGAAGCACAAAATCATAATTCATTCGTAGCGATGAAGCCTACTGTCACATGTGAATGCCAAGGAACGCCCAGGCGAACACCCAGCTCAGTCTCAATCATGGGTGGGGTACGACAGTTTCTACCAACCTGAGTCTACACCAACTTGGATTCTAGCAGGAAACAGAGGACATGGACAGGTTCGCGTGGTTCCCGGAACACAATCCGCTAGTCTTCCTCGACTCGGCGGAAAGGACATGGCTGGACCCATATCCAGCGCTGGCTCCGCTAATCACCTCCCCCCCGGAGCCGAACACCCCCACGGCTTTCAACGAGGACGAATTCGTCTCGCTGTGGACGGGCATCTACGACATCTTCATTGAGCTCAACTTTGTGCGGCGTGACCAAGTCATATTCCCACCACAAGACACGGGGAGACATCCGGGCATTGGCAAAGACCGCCTGCACCATGAGCTGCACATGAGCCCCGAGGCCATCTCCCTCGTCGAGCGGCTCCTGTATCCCAAGATTGTCTCGCCACAGTATAGGACGCATTTTTTCATCGAAGCCATTGCAATCAACTATCTGGAGGAAGAGGACCTCCGCGAGTGTCGCGACCCGCACTGGTCCTATCGAGAAGGCGCCCAATCTGAACCGGCTGCCGATTACTTGCTGCCTCACGACGTTGCCTTGACCCTCCCGTACGAAGATGAAGGGCTGACCTGGATCTTGGATATAAAGTACAGTAAGATAGTCATATTTATATTCTTCATGTAGCATGCCGCAGAGAGGAGGCTTACGAAACCTGGATTCAGACGCGATTCGCTGCATTAGCCGCATGGCGGAGCCTCCGTCTACAAGCTTCCGCCCTCCTGAAGATTTTGCATCGGGATGGCCAGATGAGCCTGGCCATTACCGCAACTGGCCTGCTTATTCCGCGCCCTTCATACTGAGACAGTACGCCCAGGATCTGCTGGACATGAGAATCGTCCCGTATAGCACAACGGGCGAGCATTTTGCCAGATCCAACGTAAGCTCTAACCCATCCGAGTTTATGTTCTAGGGATTGCATTGTTGACATGGACAACTCAGGAGATGCAAGGCCAGATTATAGACAATGCCTTGTCCAGGCACGGCTGGCCGCATAATTTCCAGACAGCAGCCTGGGCGCAGGCTTCTGGGCAAATCTACAGCGACACCATCGACGAAGAGAGTCGAAGGAGAGAAGAGCTGGACCCCTGGAGATATGGAGCTGATGAGCGAGAGATTGTAAGAGAGTGGATTCGGAACCCAGAGCTTATCCCGGACGTCGGTTATTCTAGAGATATTTAGTAGTAAACTAGGGGAGTTGTGCAAGGTTCTTAAAGCGAATTACTAAAAGCTTCTACATTTCCCAAAGTAGACAAACCTTGATCGAATCAAGGAACCCTAGTTGTTTCTTAACTGCTACTTCTCAATTAGGAAATATCAGAGATATTTCCAAAACAGTACCCGTAACAACGACACCAAGTATATAAGGTGATTGTCTTGACAACTCAACACCAAAGCCTCTCTACCCTTCCTTACCATCGTCCATCTTTGCCCATCATGCCTGCAGCCATCTCTTGGCACTCAAGCGCTGTGCTTGCGCTGTGCTGCTCGGCCGCCCTGGCCAGCCCACTGGTTGAAGCGAGGAACAGCCCAGATGTGATCCTCACAGCCTCTGAGCTGGGGCTCCCCTTTGAAGCATCATTCTCCACGGCAATCACTCCCTTCAACATCTCCGTGAACGAGTCCTTCATCGAAATGACCACCCTCAAAGCCTCGCTCACCCGCTTTGTCGACGATACCCCTGGTCAGGCAGAGTTTACGGATGGCCCGCCTAAACGCATTGTGCAGGACGTCGCGTCGTTCTGGGCTTCCGAGTACTCGTGGCGGGATGTGGAAGCTGACATCAACGCCAAGTTTAAGCAATACACCACCATCGTTACCGTACCCGACAAGTTCGGCGACACCCCCATCCCTCTTCACTTTGTTCACCACCCGTCACCGCGCCAAGATGCGATCCCGTTGCTCTTCATCCATGGTTGGCCCGGTTCTTTCCTCGAGGTCGAGCCGCTCATCGACTCCCTCACACACCCTCCCAATTCGAGTGTCCCGGCCTTCCACGTTGTCGCCCCGTCTCTCCCGGGATACGCCTTTTCTCCTTCACCTCTGAAAGCAGGGCTAGGAGCTAGAGTCATGGGCGGCGCTTTCAACCAACTCATGCAGAAGCTGGGATATGCCACATATGTCACGCAAGGCGGGGATTTCGGGGCCATCATCGGACGCGTCATGGCTGCGGATCTTCCGGATGCCGTGGTAGGGCTGCACTCGTATTTTTGGGTCATGAATGCCGCCCAGGGGGATCTGGAACGATACATTGCTGGAACTGTCACCGAAGAAGAGAAGGCTTTCATCGAGACAAACCAGAGATTCAACCACCGCCTGTGGCCGACGTTCGGTACTTTGTCGTCCATGCGGCCGAGGAAGCTCAGCGTAGCCCTGGCTGATAGCCCACTTGGCCTTGCCATGTGGATATATGACTTGTTGGCACCCGTGACGTATAAGTCGGACGAAGTCTGGGTGCCTGAGAGGATTGTTACATGGACTATGATGCAGTGGATTCCGGGAGTCTATGCGACCTTGGCTATTGCAGAGAACTTGGCAGACGTAAGTGCTCAACTCCAATTGTGTGGCTTTCCTTTCCTGTCTTTAACTTTGATATTGAATCAGGAGGGCTTTCTGTCCGTTGCCGGGTTCGATATCCACACCTATGTCACGCAGCCAGTGGCGATATCCGACTTCCCCCTGGACATTTGGCATGGGCTTCCGCTCGAATGGGCCCAGAGACGTGGAAACGTGAAGCTGCGCATGACTCACGACATTGGCGGGCACTTCCCTACTCTGGATGTTCCCGAATTGGTACTGCAAGACACGTGGACCTTCTTTGGGGACGAAGAGCTATTCAGTAGGCAATAAGACTTGACAAATAGTAGCTGCGGCTTGTTGCGCTTATCAGTCGTGGATAGAGGGTGGGAAATGAGGAGGATAACCTGGCTGCTCTCTTGAGATTGGAAGCATAAGGGGTTGAGAGCAGAGTTCTGGCATCGAGTAGTATTCAACATACTTGCCGTATAGTCTTATTCACAGAGTAGCTGGAGCTTATATCTATAATTCTGGAGCCTTACCTTAGTATGTCTTCTAATAAACCGAAGTACAGATCGTTTTGTGTAAGTAATGATCACGTATCTTATATAGACGTCTAATTGGTACCTATAACAAGATCCGGACTGCCATCTACCATCGACCTCTGTTGGGTCAGTGATCAGACAATGAATAAAGCTAACCGTGATACCTTTGACCAAAGTTTGCAGGCAAATGTCAAGTCCATACTGTATTGTTCGATGACGATCGTCTTAATCTGCCTTCTGCAATGGCTCCCGGCCAAGTTCACAAGGAAGCGCAAACATCCGAGTTAGATGACATGACGAGTTGAGAAGTCAGTCAAATTATCTTATGATAAGGGGAGTAAGTTCCGGGTCCCTTATTCTAGTCTCATCATTTTGTCTGACAGAGAATCACGAGACGCATATTCCAGAACAAGGAAGCCACTTCCCCAGTCTCTCCAATGTCCAAGTATACCGCCAAATCAAAGTAGTCCATATGCTAGTATGCCTGTCCGTAAGGGCGCTGCTCAGTGCTGAGACGGATATAGCCGTGGTGTTCCAGCTTGTCGCCATCATCCAGCAAGTCTTTGTACCACTTGTCAAAGTCCAGCAGGTAGCTGTCGGCCAACTTCTTATCGCTGGCATCAAAGGGCTCCTCGCCTTTCCCGACCTGTGTCAACTGCGTCCCAGCCAGCCGGAAACCCCGGCCAAGGTCTTCGAGCCCCTCTATCGGTCGGATGGCGCTGGTGATCCGGCCTTCCAGGATGTCTCTCGCGATACGAGGCTCCTGTGCTGCGGGCCTCGCGAGCCCAACTCCGTCGACAGTCTTGAGGGCATCCACCATGGCGGCCGCGGAGCGCATGCCGCCCGTGATGAAGGCCTTGGTTCTGCGAGGGGCCGGGCCGAGTCCGGGAACAACGACGTCGGCAAACTCAAGAAAGAAACCTTCTCTTTTGATGGTGCTCTCACGCTCCCAAGTCATGCCAAAGTTTTCCCAGTTCCCTCCCGTCAGCTCGATGAAGTCAAACTCGGCATCCGCCAGAGCGGCGCACATATCCCTTGCCTCGCTAGGCGTCATACCGCCCTCCTGGAACTCGACACTGTTCAGCTTTAGTGCCAGGATGAAATCTTTGGGTACGCCCGGGGAGCCGTGGACAGCGGCTGCAATGTCAAGAATGATGCGGAGCCGGTTCGTGAGAGACCCGCCGTACGCATCCGTACGCTTGTTGAAGCGCGGGGAGAGGAATTGCGCAAGCAGGTAGCCGTGTCCGCCATGAAGCTCCATGCCGTCAAAGCCCGCAGCCGCAAGATACGCAGCGGCATGCGCAAAGCTAGCCACAACGTGGTCGATGTCTGCCTGTGTGGCTTCCCGGGGCGCGGCATAACCACCATAGTGCTCCAGCGGTGGCAGCTGGATGGCGCTGGGGGCAAAGGTGTCCTTGCGAATACGATCCGAGAGCTGACCGCCTGGATGAGCCACCTGGCCGAGAACCAGGGAGCCGTGAGCCTTGGCAGCTGCTGCAAGCGCCTTGAAGGCCTCGAACCGAGGCCCGACGGGCGGGTCCTTGATGGTGATGACCATATCACCCACCGAGTTCATCATGTCGTACTCAATGGCAATGTTGCCCGTGTTGATGATGCCGAAGCTATTCTTGCCTTCTCCCCAACTGAAAACAACAGTGTTAGGCCGTTAATATTACTGCGTGGGCGGAGCCAAATTACCTTTGGTAGAGCTTGATGGTCTCCTTGGTTGGGATACCACGTGCCGAAATGTCCTTGGCGCTCCAGGTCGCCAGCCCTTCGGCCATAGAGGCTTTCATGAGGCGGTTCTTGGCGATTTTCCCCGATGGCTCCAGCTTGAGTGGCTGTGCCAAGGGCAGCACGTCGGCAGGGACTGCAGGCCAGCGTTGAACAGGCATAATGGCTTGCTTGGCTTGAGTATTATGTTATGGCTCTTTAGATCAATGACGGATGAGTTGGGTATGTAGGCGAGTGTAGCTTGATGAGTTGCAGCAAGTCAAAGCCCGTGTAGAATTGGCTCATTTTATACACATTCTTGTTCCAGTTGATACATGAATAACTGCCCCGTGGTCAGATAGCCAACACTGCATATCGCAGCGTTGCATTGGCCATATGAAGTGTCCCTTGTCAGCTTATGCATAGACAGAAGAAGAAACACCTTCTGATGTTGCCAAATCCGGACAAAGTGGGTAGGGAGTTGAGTGGCGATAGAAGCATGATGACATGCAGAACAGGGAGGTATTATTGAGACTTTGCGCTACATGAAACGGAGGCATGACTTCAACACAAGGCACGCATGTGAACTTCAATTATTCGCATTAATATATCGGTATCCGGCCTACACGTATTATGCTACATATGTTTCGTAGAAGCTTTTGACGTCTTGTTCGTATGCGGACTCGGCCCAAATGAACCTTTGCAGGACTCGGACAAGCTCTTGCCAACCATGCATACCCTGAGAGCTCCGTCTCAACAGCGTCACGTACTCTGCGCGCAGTGACTCCGTGCTGGCAAAAGCACCTCCAAGGCAGAGCATCCACGTCAACAGGTCCGGGCACTGGCCCCATGCATCGCCGTCGGCTGCACTCTGTATAGCCTGAACCAGTTCCGCCGATATGCGGGCCTGTTTGGGCTCGCTGGTTAGCGACGGGGCAAGCAACTGCAGGATGCTGAAAGGGCCGCTTCACTTACGGGAATGGGCGACTTCCGCCACACCTTGCAGCACAGCACGGCGCATGCCAGGTAGACGGCGAGATGAAAGCTTTTCGTGACTGCCCATGCTGGCTCGTGGAATATGAGCGGTTGGAGCCTGGACATGACCCATGCCTGATGGTTGTCGACGTGGAGCATTGCGATGGTGTCTTCGCATGTGAAAGGTGGCGAGTCGCGGATGTGCTGCAATGCGTACACGTCTTTGATAATCTCGGTAAATTCCTCGGAGAACAGGTGGGATACCTGGCGAAAGCCCGATGGCAGGGGGAACCAATCGGGGTAGGATGCTAGGTCTCGTGCCCATCGCATCTCCATCATGGTGGTATGGCTGAACAGTCTTGTTGATCCCGTCAACATGGAGGAGTTTAGATCTTGCCTATTCGTATTCTCTCGTCAGTAAGTATATCCCGCTGTCGCTTTTCTTCGCTTGTTTACCAGAAGACCGCCCTCTTGATGCCATCCGTGAGATAGATGCCCCTAGCCGAACAACTATCCAGTAGGTGTTTAACACCGTTCATATGTATCTCAACCTTCTCCCGCTCTCCCAAACGTGCCTGTAACAAGCAGTGTTAGCCTCCGGTGCTCCACCGCCTCCTCATGGTCAAATTACCCACCTCCACGCCTGCAAGCAGCAGTATCGCGCCGATGGTCGGCATCATTTCCAAAGCCGGAACATCAACAGAGGTCATCTTTGTGCGTAGCGAGGTGATGGCGGAGGACTGATAGCCGAGACTTTCTTGGTTGAGATCCTTGCCTCCACCCGCCGCCAACGCAAACGTGAGCATGACGGCATTCTTGAGAGCCGTGTCTTCCAGCCCTGTTCGGAATACCGAATCAAATCTCTGGAAGACGACAGGGTCCCGCACGCTAAAGACGGGTTCTGCGGCTTGCACGGCGGCGAACATGCCCAAGAAGGCCTGGAGACGGGATGCCAGCAAGGTGTCGCTGGGGAACGCGTTAGCCAGCCTTGGTGGCGCTGCCGAACCATCTCGCGGGTCCTCTGTTGTCGCTTCATCGTGTTTGCGGCGCCTACTTCGCCAAGACAACTTGATGGCATGAGATCGTGCCCGACGGCGGATGTCTGGGTCATGCGATTCGTCTGGATTTACAATAGATATGAACTGGAACTGGGAATCTGCTTCATGGATGTCAACCTTGCTCTGTAGAACGAACAAGCAAGCAACTGCAAGTCAATCATACCGGGCTGAGAACTGCTCTCGGATGGCGAGGCGATGCTATCATGCGGATCCATAATTTCCGTACTATTTGTTCTGAAATGTGTCAAGGTGTCGGGGGATACGAGTCAACTCACGGCCAGAGTCAGAGATGATATCTCCAGATGCAGCATTTAAAGGAATATGATATCTCCCGTCCAGGAAGGTGGAGATGCCATTATTCAGCAGCCTCCATTGTAAGCGACACGGCATGCAGGATTAGTGATCCCTTGGATTGATTCCACGTCATCCGTCGACGGAAAAGCGATGATCTGATAGGTAGGCCGCTTTGGCGTCGCCATCATCGCATACAACAGGGGTCAGTTAGCGTACGCCCTTGCTGTATTGCACTCATGGATAAGTGTCCTCATGCGGTAAAGGCTACGGATAGATGGACTGACAAATGTCAGGTTGGCGTTCGGTCGTGAACTCTTGCGTTCTATTCAACTCTGTGGCTGGAGCAAGTATATAGTAGTTGATGACCACCCGCCAGGTAGAACCATTTCTCAATCAAGCAAACATTATAGAAACAGCAATTGTAAAAGCAGCAACGCCTTACAACAAAATGACGGAACAACCCAGTCTCGGATCGATGGCTTCGTCCCGTCTGTTCAAGCCCACGAATCTAGGCCCGACCCAGCTGCAGCACCGTATAGGCATGCCTACCATGACACGGATGCGCAATCTCGACAATCACGTTGCCACTCCGCTCCAGATTGAATACTACAAGCAGCGCGCCGCTGCCGCCCCGGGGACGCTCATGTTTGTCGAGTCTCTTGCCGTAGCCCCAAACCATACCGGGATGGCAAACGCAGGCGCGATATGGTCCGAGGAGCAAGTCGATGCTTGGAAGCGGGTCACAGACGCGGTGCACGCCGAGGGCTCTCCCATTTTCGCCCAGCTGTTTGCGTTTGGTCGTGCTGCAGACCCAGCCGTCGTGAAGCAAAAGGGGTTCGACGTGATTGGACCCAGCGCCATTCCCATCAGTCATGAGGGGACTGGCAAAGATTCAGCCGAAATCCCAGGGACGGAGAGCTCACGGCCAACACCGAGGGCCATGAGCGTTCAAGAAATCCACCAGACGGTGCAAGACTACGCCCAGGCTGCCCGGAATGCGAGGCGAGCCGGATTTGACGGCGTCGAGATCATGGCCGGCTACGGATACCTGCTCGACGAGTTTCTGCAAGAAGTCAGCAACCAGCGCCAAGATGCATACGGCGGCAGCGTGGAGAACAGGTCCCGCCTGCTCGACGAGATCATGGCCGCCGTGGCTGAGGCGGTAGGGCCGGAGCGCGTGGGTATCCGCCTGAGTCCCTGGAGCAACTTCCAAGGCATGGGGATGGCTGATCCCGTCCCGCAGTTCTCCGACATTGTGCTCAAGGCGAAGAGGCTCGGCCTCGGCTTTATCCATCTGATAGAGGCGCGGGTTTCTGGGTTCGACGACACGCAGAGCCGGGAGACTCTTGATTTCATGTATGACTTGTGGAAGGGGGGCACGTTTCTCATCGCTGGCGGATACACGCCTGAGCTGGCGAGGGAGCTGGTGGACGACAAGTACCCGGACATGAACATGATTGTCATGTTTGGCAGGTATTTTACGTCAAACCCGGACTTGGTGTTCCGTGTCAGGCATGGAGTGCCGCTCACGCATTACCGGCGAGACAGGTTTTATGTGCCCGGGACTCTGCAAGGCACAGAGGAAGGCTACCTTACGTTTCCATTAAGCGACGAGTTTCTAGCTTCTCAGAGCTCCTAGGTTGCCTATGCAAGCTCTTGCCGGCCGTTTTAGATATTGACAGCTTTAATTATGCATTAATTACCAACTCTACTCTGGTACAAGCCAGTCTAGTAAGCCCTGTCCTTCTAAACCCATTCCGAGAGGTTGCAAGTATGAAGCCTATCCCTTCCATCTACCTTCGGTGCGCCGTCGAGTTGGAGTGGCCATAGCGGATGTAAAAGGGAGGCGACACCCACGTGAGCCAGTCTTCGTCGTCATCGCCGAGCGTCAGGAGGCGCTGCGCGCGCACCACCAGCTTGTAGCGTCCGGCGGGCGCGTACTCGCCCGTCGATAGCCCTCCCCACCAGCCCCATTGGACGAATGTGCGCGGGGCAAACTCAAAGGGGAAGCCATCGACTTCACCGATGGACTTGTAGCCTCCCGGGATGGTGTATGTGTTGTTGGCGCACGTCGTGGCGGGGACGACGTCGAAATGGAGAGCGCGCGACCCCCACTCGAGGCTCATGGAGAGTTCAGGGTACGTGTCCTCGGGCTCCTGGCCAGGAGGCGGGAACACGAAGGTGGTATTGTCCCTGATGGGCTCCCAATCATAAGCGTCTTGGAAGTCTGCATACGGAACCGAGTTGGCATCATGTATTGAGCCCACGAGACCCTGGTAGGGCAGCGAGAGACCCGTGCCGTCGGTGCCGTTGACGGTAATGTAGCCCGACCAGTAGGGGTAGCGCGCGACGTTGAGGCCCTGGGGCTCCGTGGCCGTGACTTGGACGACGACGGTTGAGCCGGGGCTCACGGTGACCTTTGTCTCACTAAAGGACAGCTCAGCCGTGGCCGAGTTGAATTCGCCGGGCCCGTACACCATATAAAGCTCATTCGGCTCGAGGATGTACATGCTGTGGCTAGCGACGTGGCCGATGTCATATGTGACGTCCTCCTCGCCCTCGTTGAAGATGGTAAAGTTCAATGTACCGGGTGAGTTGGCTGTGTCGTTGAAGGACAGGCTGGTGGGCTCGAGGCGCGCGGGCGTGTACGCGGCCTTGTAGACGTTGATGAGGCCGGCGCCCTGTTGGGCCGCGGGGGCAAGGAACTCGGCAAAGGGCGTGTTCCACGAGTAAAGCTGTGCGTCGGCCGTCGAGGCGAGGAGCGACTCGAGCAGCTTGGGGCTGGGCTTGACGCCGCGGGCCTGCGAGATAAGGGCCAGCGCACCCGCGACAAAGGGCGTCGCCATGGACGTGCCCGAGAGGACGCCGTAGCTTCCCCACTCGATAGGCACAGTCGACATGATGTAACCGCCTGGAGCGCCAACCTGTGGCTTGAATTCCATCTCCCATGTCGGGCCCCAACTGGAAAAGGCGCTCATGCTGCCGGGGTTGAAGGTGTTGTACTCATGGTAATTGAACACGCCGGCGTCTTCAAAGTAAGGGAAGATGGCCTTGACTGTGGAGCCGGCCTCGATGGCGGCAATCCAGTCCTCGCCGGTGCTGGCATAGATGGAGGCGACGCCAAGGATGTTCTCAGTGCCATCGTAGAACTCGACGTCGTACCACGTCATCAGGTTGTCCATGCCGTAGCGGACGAGGAAGCGGGCGCCCTTGGCAGCGAGGTTGGCGGCCTGGTCGTAAACACTGCACTCGGCCGTCTCGCGGAACAGGACGTAGTAGTCGCCCAGGTCGGGCGTGTCGTCAGGCAGCGGTTCGCAGGCATCGCGGGTGCTCTTGGTATCGAGACTCACGGGCCAGACCTCGCGCTCCACGCCGTCCATATTGACGGGGAAGCCCCAGTCCCAGGCCAAGGGGACACTGTCGCCGTCGTCGACAGAGGAAAAGGCCTCGGACCAGGTCGCGGTGATGAGTGTGTTGTCAAAGGAGGCGACAGACGTGACACCCTGACCATCGGCAGCTACAAATGAAGTTTCAGTCAGCATGCGCTTTGCAATTTGTGTATGGGGCAACGTACCGCTCGAACTGTCAAATATGCCTCTGTTGCCATTTCCAGCAGCCAACGTGCAGGGAACACCCTTCTCGACGATGCGGCTGGCGACGACGGACCAGGGCTCCGAGGACCATCCGCTGGAGCCACCGATGGACGCGGTGATGATGTCGGCGCCCTGCTCGTAGGCCATGTTGAAGGCCTGGATGAGGATGTCGGTGGTGGTGCCACCGCCCCAACAGTCGAAGACGCGGTAGGCGGCTAGCGTGGCGCCGGGAGCGACGCCCAGGAAGTTGTCAGGGCTCCCCTCTAGGTAGTCGCCTGCGACGATGCCGGCAACGTGAGTGCCGTGGTACTCGCAGGAGTCATCAGGGTCGTCGTCGGGCGCGTCACCATTGTCACCGACGAGCTGAGATGGATGTGTTAGCTACCTGATGAACACGGGTTGGAAAGACTGGGAGGTGCTAAGCCTTACATCGTAACCGTAGGCGACTTTGCAACCCTCGCCGAAGCAGCCGCCCAGAGCAGGATGGTGGTAATCGACGCCGGTGTCAATGACGGCAATGGTGATGCCCTCACCGGTGAATCCCTCAGCGTGGAGCTTGTCGACGCCCGTCATGACGTGGGGAGCATAAACCCCCG
Organism: Stachybotrys elegans; assembly: GCA_020746835.1. Taxonomy (NCBI): domain Eukaryota; kingdom Fungi; phylum Ascomycota; class Sordariomycetes; order Hypocreales; family Stachybotryaceae; genus Stachybotrys; species Stachybotrys elegans. Next base: position 34,506 of record JAGPNK010000036.1, on the reverse strand, counting down.
TGTCATTTCCCGAGCCCTGTCGGCTGTAGAGGGAGCGTTTGGAGGCGGCGCCACCCTCCCTGACGGGGGCGTCTCTCTTGCGGCCCAGCTTTCCGCTGGCGACGGGCTCCGGGCGCGGGATCTTCCTGACGGGCCAGATGTTCTTGACGGCGGGCAGGCTGGCGAGCTGGGCGGCGCGCTCCTCGGCCGTGTCCACATCCTTGAGCTTGATGGAGAGGCCCTTGAAGAGCTCGTAGTCAAGCGTCATGACGGTATCATACTCGGGCTCAGCCTGCATGCGAAACTCATTGGCCGTCTGGATGGCAGTATGTCAGTTGGGAGTGGATGAGTTTTGCAGGGGATTCATGACGTACAGCACCCTCATCGAACTCGACGATGTAGGCACCGGGAACTTGGACCGGCGAGTCTCTGCTGATGATGTTATCGCCGCGGCTGCGAGAAGAGACGGTCGCGGCGCTCGCGGCGCTCGCGAGGAGCGACACAAGGAGAGAAGAGCGAACCATGGTGATCCAACAGGTTGCGGGGGTTGGCTGAACCGGTTGGGTCGTGGTGAAGGTCCATGATGGAAGCGGCGAGGGTGGCTTCTTATACTCCTGTTGATAGAGCCCCTCACGGGCAACATTCGCGATCCTTCACGATGGGATGGGGCGGTGCTGGTAGCCAACAAGGGTTCCTGTATTCCACCCCGCTGCCAATGCTACGTCGAGATAGCCTCAGCACATGGTGAACGAAGGTCAAGCGGCATCGCGGGGCGCCTTACGCCCGATAGGCGGCAACCCTGGGCGGTGACAGTTGGTGAGCGCATGGGTATCGGACCTAGACCGGCTTGGCGCCGAGGAGATTGCGCATGATAGGCGAATCAGATGGCGCGGTGCCTGGTCAGACATGGATCTCGCGCAGCCTTGTCATCTTGTCCATCGTCATGGCCCCTGAAGCGGTCTGCGCCTCCAGCGGGTGCGATTGTCAAGGGGTTTCGGGAAGCGTAGCCGATAGGGGCTGGATTGAAGATCGAGCATCATCAAGAGAGCATGGCTTGAGACGCAGGAGATTTCGCATAAGTGATGAAGAAGAGGAGCAGATAGGGAGGCCAATGTGCGTGTGGTGTTGTGGAGGTGGCAGAAGCCGAGGTTCCTGAATGGGGATCTGCTGCGAACTGTGCCCACTATGTGACAGGACCTGTCAATTGGCAATCACGTGGGCATCCATCTAGAAGGCCGGGAACTTAGTACCCGCCTGTGCTTGCAGGTGCATACTTAGGATGGATTTTTACGAGAACTAATTACATTGAAGGACTAATTGTATTGAAGGGGCGCATGTCGCCAAAGTACAAATGCTCATCCAGAAATGGCATGCTGATGGTGAAACTCTGTACAAAGCAGGCAACTCCGAATACAAGGATGTTCGTTTAGCTTCTTAGTGCTCGGCCATGGCAAGTTGAGGCTGGAGCCGGGACGCCTGAACTGCCGACATGGCGACAACATGCCTTCTGATAACAGGAAGGTCTCGACAATTGCAAGGGTGTTGTGCCGCTCGCTTGGCATCTCACGCACGGATTGCTAGCGTGAGGAGCGGCAGCAGCAGGGACTTTTGCATTTGCACTTTAATATGGGGGCAGTGCAAGCAGAGAGTGGGTGCACCGACTTCGGGTCGCGTCTATCTCTCTCCATCTCATGGTTGACTGAATTGAAGCCCTACCTATTGCTTTGCCCGGCTGCAGTAGACTACCAAACTACGTACCCCTAAGCGAATCAATGGTTTACTGGTTAAGGCAAGTTAGTAGGTAAACGAACAGGTAGCCTCGTTTGCCAGAAATTCATCCACTGAATTGCTCCACAAGGTCAGAATGCGAATGCCCTCACTCGCTTTCCTTCCCTTGTCTCTCCTTTCTGTTGCTTCTTTTGCTCCTTCCTCATTTGTCTTGTACTAGCCACAGGTGGCTACCCACCGCCACAAGCGGGGTGGTGGAGGGGTGACAGAGGTGGAGGGGCAGATAGCGGGCGATAAAAAAATTACGAGATTTGTGCAAAAAAAAAATCGAGAAAAAGTAAAATACATCCTATCCACCACGATCCCATCACCCATCTCCTGCCCGCCATGTCGAAGCGAACCGCCGATGCCGACGGCCACACGCCCCTCAAGGGCGGCGATCGCCCCGAGAAGATGGACGTCGACGACAACCCCATGGGCGAGTTCGAGGACGAGTTCGAGGACGAGTTTGAGAGCGAGGACGAGATCATCGAGGCCGGCGTAGACGGACGACCCGACGCCGAGCGCGAGGCCGAAGAGAAGGAGGCCATGGACGTCGACCAGAGCACCTTTATCGTCGGCCGCACTAAGCTGGAGCCCGGCCAGACCCTCGCCCCGGACCTGTCGACTTACGAGATGCTGCACAGCATCAGCACGCCCTGGCCGTGCCTGTCCTTCGACATTGTCAAGGACTCGCTGGGCGACCGCAGCGCCTACCCGGCCACCATGTACACGGTGGCGGGCACCCAGGCCGAGAATGCGCGCGCCAACGAGAACCAGCTCATGGTGATGAAGTTTAGCGGGCTCAGCCGCATGGAGCGCGACGACGACGAGGACGACTCAGACGACGACGAGGACTCGGACCCCGTCCTCGAGAGCCGGTCCATCCCGCTGGCGGCCACGTCGAACCGCATCCGCGCCCTCAACATGGGCGCCTCGACGCTGACGGCCACCATGACCGAGTCGTCGCACGTCTACATCCACGACGTGACGCCGCACCTCGCCTCCTTCGACAACCCGGGCACCACCATCTCGGCGCAGCAGAACAGGCCCATCTCGACGGTGCGCGCGCACAAGGCCGAGGGCTACGCGCTCGACTGGTCCCCCACGGTCGCCGGCAAGCTCCTGACGGGCGACAACGACGGCCTCATCTACGCCACGACGCGCACCGACGGCGGCGGCTGGGTCACCGACTCGCGCGCCTTCCAGGGCCACACGTCGAGCGTCGAGGAGCTGCAGTGGTCCCCCTCGGAGCAGTCCGTCTTCGCCTCAGCCTCGAGCGACGGCACCATCCGCGTGTGGGACGTGCGGTCCAAGTCGCGCAAGCCCGCCATCACGGTCCCCGTGTCCGACTACGACGTCAACGTCATGTCGTGGTCGCGCCAGACGACGCACCTGCTCGCCTCGGGCGCCGACGACGGCACCTGGGCCGTCTGGGACCTGCGCCAGTGGAAGACGGACACCAAGCCCCAGCCCCTCGCCAGCTTTAGCTACCACAAGGAGCAGATTACCAGCGTCGAGTGGCACCCCACCGACGACAGCATCATGGCCGTCGCCGCCGGCGACAACACCGTCACCCTCTGGGACCTGGCCGTCGAGCTCGACGACGAGGAGTCCAAGAACACGGCCGGCGTCCAGGACGTGCCCCCGCAGCTGCTCTTTGTCCACTACCACGAGATGGTCAAGGAGCTCCACTGGCACACCCAGCTCACCCCCGGAACCCTCGTCGCCACGGGAGAAAAGGGCTTCTCCGCTTTCAAGACCATTTCTGTGTGAGGCGCCGTGTTGATACCCCGGAAGGAAAAATAAAATAAAACAAAAGAAGAGAATCAGAAAAGAGACTTAGAGAGAGAGGCAGGGTGGGATTTGCCTCCGGCGGCCCCTGTCGGGGAGACTGGCCTCGCCCTTCGGCTCGAAAGGGGAGGGGGGAGACGGGTCGTCGTGGGAGGTCTTGGCCCGGCAGCCCGCGCCGCTCCCGCAATCTCGGAGCCAAGACCGCCAGCCCGTTCTTGGCAACGCCATGTAGATCACCTATAAGTAGCGGAGCGTCTTCTGGAATAGGCAATCGAGGAGGATGCACCGCACTTCGACGCAACAGTATATAAACCCAAGACAAAAAAAGAGAGAAAAACATTCCCAATGTCCAGCTCCAACTCGTCTCTGTATCCCCCCTCCCAACGGCACGCACCATGACGCCTCTCTCCAACCTAGCACCAATGCTTCTTCTCCTCCTCCTCGGCGTGGACCTCGCCGCCGCGCAGACAGCCACGGCGGCGGCGGCGGTGCCGACGCTCGTGCCCGGGTGGTCCTTCATCCGGGCGGTAGCGGCGCCCAACTTCCACTCGTACCTGCAGGCGCAGCCGACGGGGGTTCCCGGGGACGCGCACCTCGGCGCGCCGGACCAGGCGGGCCAGTTCCAGCTCAGCGACGGGCAGCTCGTGTACAGCACGGGCGAGGGGGCGGACGAGGCGCCGCTGTACCTGCACGTGTCGCAGCCCGAGACCGAGGGCCAGCGGACGCTGCTGACGTACTTTTAGTCGACGGAGAATACGTACGGGACGTTTGGCTTTCAGGGCGACACGTTGAGTGCGCATTTCCCTCCCTGAGTAGAGAGAGAGAGAATGTAATTGGAGTTTCTGACGTGCAAGTAGTCTGGTCGACGCCCGAGTTGCAGCGCCCGAATAACGCGGCGTGGCTGGTCTGCGATGGCGACGAGAAGCTCGTCTACGTCAACACGGGGGCTTACGGTTATGAGAGTGAGTCTTCTCTTTTCTTCTTCTTTTATTTATTTATTTATTTTGCTTTGTCCATCTCTTACAAGGCGTATCCAGCTCCCGCCGGGTGTGCGGACCAGACGATTCACGGGTATACGGGCTCTACGCCGGACAGGTAGATGCATGCAACCATCGCGAACATTCACGATGGTACGTACAAGAGAAGGGCCTCGGTCCAATGTTAGATCCACCACAATCTCCCTCGCTATCTGTCTATCTGTCATTTGTCTTTTCTATCACGGCAGATCCCGTCAATTTTTGGTCCCTCCCCCGTACGGGGAAGAGTTTTCATTACGAGAGAAAATGACTACAATCGCGTCCAAGCGTCCATCGTTCCAGAACCAGTGAAAGCTCGCGCCTTCCTTTCCCCTCATGGAAGGAGGGAATTGCCCACGTGATGCTCTCTCTCCTCAAAAAAGAAACTGAAGAGAGAAAAAAAAAAATGACGTCGCGCATCGTCGGTTTCACAATACAGTGCTTATCCCACGCGAGCATCTAGCATCTTGGTAGCGCGCTGTCTCAGCCCCAAGTGCACTTCACCTGCATCCGACCGACGCCATGGATATCTCTAGCTGCTGATAGCTATCGAACCGGCGTCTCCGTGCCGTTTTATCTTGGGCCCTTGTGGAGAGATTTTGGACTCCCCTTACCCAGCTGACGAGATAAGCCATCCATCGTTCCATCCGTTCATTGGGTATTTCTCTCTCGCTTCCTCTCTCAGTCCGTCGTTCCCTATCTTCTCCTCTCTCATTGCTTCACGCCGCCACCACGAAGCGCATCATCTCCCGCAATCCCATCTTTTGACCATGGAGTCAAGCGGCCCCCGCGATGCCGACCAGGCGCTCGCCGCCCTCGGCTACAAGCGCGACCTGCCGCGCCACCTGTCCATGATGTCGATTCTCGGCCTCAGCTTCGCTATCAGTGCGTCCCCCTTCAATCCATGTCTTGGCTCTGCGCAAGGGAAAAAAAAAAAAAAAGACTGACAAACCACAGTGGCCGTCCCCTTTGGTCTCTCCACCACGCTCTCCTTCTCCCTCCTCAACGGCCAGGCCGTCACCGTGCTCTGGGGATGGGTTCTCGTCAGCCTCATCTCCCTTAGCATCGCTGCCTCGCTCGCCGAAATCACCTCCGTCTTCCCCACGAGCGGCGGTGTCTACTACTTCTCCGCCAGCCTCAGCGGCGGCAGCCCCCTCGCTGCCTTTGTCACGGGCTGGCTCACCCTCGTGGGCAATTGGACGGTGACGTATGACATGTCTTTCCCTTGTCCCCACCGTTCGTGGTGGTGGCTTGGTCTAGCCTTTCTAATCCGCGTATAGTCTCTCCATCAACTTCTCCGGCGCTCAGCTCATTCTCAGCGCAATCACCATCTTTGACGACACCTTTGTCCCCACGCAATGGCAGACGATCCTGTGCTTCTGGGCCGTCATGATCGTCTGCGCTGCCGTGAATGCCTTTGGATCCAAATACCTCGACCTCATCAACAAAATCTGCGTGTACTGGACCGCCTTTAGCGTTCTCGCCATCATCATCACTCTCCTGGCCACGGCCGACACGTACCGCTCCGGCGAGTACGTCTTCGCTCATTACGAGGTGACGAGCGGATGGGCCGACGGATGGGCTTTCTTTGTCGGCTTGCTGCAGGCTGCTTACACCCTCACCGGCTACGGAATGGTCGCCAGCATGTGCGAGGAGGTCGCCAACCCGGAGCGCGAAGTTCCCCGAGCCATGGTCCTTTCCGTCGTTGCGGCTGCCATCACCGGCCTCGTCTACCTCATCCCGCTCCTCTTTGTCCTCCCCGATGTCGCCCACCTCCTGTCGTACACTCAGCCGATTGGCATCCTGTTCCGGGATGTCACCGGTTCCAAGGCCGGAGGTCTCTGCCTGCTGCTCCTCATCCTTGGCATTCTCTTCTTTGCCGGCGTGGGCGCGCTGACGGCATCGAGCCGCTGCTGCTGGGCCTTTAGCCGTGACAAGGCTCTCCCGGGCTACAAGATCTGGAGCCGCGTCAACCACCGCTTCGAGGTCCCGCTCTGGTCTCTCATTCTCTCCACCGTCATCGACTGCCTTCTCGGCCTGATTGCTCTCGGATCAGCCTCTGCCTTTGGTAGCTTCACCGGATGCGCCACCATTTGCCTGTCCACCTCGTACGTCATCCCCGTCTTCCTGAACCTCATCGGCGGCAGGAAAGACGTCAAGAACGCGCCCTACTCGCTCGGCCGTCTCGGCTTCTTCATCAATGGACTGTGCAGTGTCTGGATTGTGCTCGCCATTGTCCTGTTCAGCATGCCCGTCGCGCTGCCCGTCGATGCCGGCACGACCATGAATTACGCCTCCGTTGTGTTTGTTGGCTTTGCTTGCCTGGCCACGGGATGGTACTTTGCCTTTGCCAGGCGGAACTTTACTGGTCCTCCTCGGGACCCGCTCATCCATGGACAGGAGCCACATGTTGACGATGATTCTCTTACCAAGGAGAAGTAATGGCGGAATAAGCAATATTGTACGTTAGTACCTGTGGGTTGGTGCTTGATCAAGAGAGCATACGCATACTACGCATGCTCATATGATATCCAAGTAAATATCATCTTGCCTTGCATAATTAATAACATGATCAGTTTACTAGGTGATTCCTGGCTGATTCTGAGTCTTACATTCTTCGATTTTGCTTCATAATCATGTGGCAACGTCCGTAGCCTAGGAATCTCGGGAGAAAAGTCACTCTGAGCACATTGGACAAGGCAGATGATTCGATCCCGTGAATTCGTGTATCAAGTCTACATCCAATCTCTGAGCTCTGCTCTCTCTATCATCGTCTGCCCTTAGACACGCCTTAAGCGCGAGACGATCTTATCCTATCCTTCTGGTCAGGTCCCTCAGCCAAGCGGTGAAGAGCTTTACGATCGATTGGAGCTCCTGCCAAGCCTGCATCAGCTTATCCCACAAGTCTCTATTCTCCAGGGCGTTGATGCTCTCTATGAACCTGCACATCTTGGATGTAATGACAGATGATAAATTCAAGGCCTTGCTCATGCATCTTCTGAAGACGACCAAGTCCTTGTGGGATCCTGTCTGCTGGCGCTCGTGGATGGTTCGGAGATGGGATGGCAGGTCTACCGACAACTCCATGAGATTCTGGAGCTCGGCGTGCGTCGTTACTATCCCGTCCATGATCTCCAACACGGTGTCGCAGGTGGATGGGTCAATGGCCTCTTGGGTGGAAGGGTTTGAGGAAGTCGTATGCGTGGCAGCCTGTTTTGGGGTCCCGTTGGTAGCGAATCGTGGCATCGCGCCGTTTCTTGAAGCGGCAGACTAGATTGATGTCAGTTCCTGTACGTTGAGCGGAGGAGGGTTGCCTACCAAGACCATCTTCCTGAATTTTCTGCTTATTATGAGGAGCCTGACTTTGCGGTAGCTGTTCCAAGCTCATGCGATGCACGGATCACAAATCGAAGCCTCAACAGATTGCCAGGCAGGAAACCCAACGACTCTCGATAAAGTTTTCTCTCAAAAGGCAGCAACAACTTTAATCCAGTCACCCAACACCAGTGACTTTGAGAACGCCCCCTCTGGCAATAAAGACAATATTAGATCAATAGAGAAAATACACTTTGATCGAGGAAAGCTTGATGCTTGTGGCTGTGGCGAACAGGAAATCCCACGTCCACAGATCGCAGTACATGTCGTATTGTGCATCGTGACCTCTGAAGGGTACACCGGAGTCCTTGGTGAACCGGTACGACTTGGACCGACAATCCGGCGGCAGGCCCTGTATCCAGTTCTCCAAGGACTTGTTGAGGGGAAGCAGCCGCGATGCTACGATCTAATCACCTCAGAGCACCACCCCACGACTTTTCCGGTGGCATGGCTGCCGGGTCCATAGCGGCGACGACGATGCTAAGAACGCTGAGGCGGGGTGCTCGCCGCGTAGAAGACCGTGAAGATACTCATGGTTGACCTCCTTGGCTTGGATTGATCTGCAGTTCAAAAGGCAACATTGAAGGCTTGGATATCCAAATGACCAAGGACCGAAGGTAATGAGTGTTGGACATCACTGTACTGCCTCATAAATAGGAATCTCTGAATTCAGGATAGCTAGTAAATGTTTGTCCTAAGTGATACAATACCATCTCCGCCCAGATCCTCACGCATTTCATTGTCTATAGTATCTTTGGGTCGCCTACGGTCAGATAAAACAGTATTAACAACTGAAGACAACGGAAATCATTCCTCTGAGGTGTAACTAGTAGTACAAGATTTTATCTTCCGTTTTGAGTACGGGGCAGGTAATTCTTCTAGCCCCAATACTACCTGACAGGTCTTGGCTCCGCATGCGAGTGCCATGTCTTGCGAATTGATCCCCAGCATCGCGTAGAGATGCCCGTCAATCGCTGGGGGTTTTTTTTTTGTTGTCGGTTTTGTGGTTTTATTGTGGTGCCATCAGCATCGTATCGCGATGTGTCGCACCCTCTGCATCTCTCAATAGCATAGTCGTATCGTCGGGGAGGATCGCAACGCTGGCGTGGAGGATCAGCATGTGTTTTTGCCGTTCAGGCAAGCATCAAAATTGCCAGCCATCAGAGGAAGAGACTTACGCAATGCCACCCCGGGGGCGGGTTGTTCTCCATCCCAGGCAAAGACGACTGGGTTGGCCTCGAAGTTTCACAGGGCACGGATCGTTCCGCTTCCTGCCTTGTGCTGAGGATCGCTTCCTTCGGCCAAGTTCAAGTGGTGCACAGCCTCGTCAAAGACGCAGTGAACAACAGAGGCAACAATGTTGACAAGTTCGACTGCGTAGGTGCACAGGGGGGCAAACTGATCACCTTGCCAGCCGCCGGGCAGTCCGGGCTGAACCCCGACCTCGTAACCGAAACGGTCGTCGATCGCCTCGATGAGACCAGATTCGACAAGAGACTCCAGATGACGAAGGTCCTGCCCCCTAACAAGCACAGCCTTTGCGGAGTCGATCTCGTACCAGCGCTGTCCGCAATGATGGACAATGTCCTGGATATTGCCAAGTTCGGCTTCGACGGCGAGATGGCAATGACGGACAATGTCCTGGATATTGCCAAGTTCGGCTTCGACGGCGAGTTGGCAATGACGGACAATGCCTCCCTCAACAACTCGCTGGGTATTGAAGAATGGCTCTCCAAAACAAACACCGTTCCAGACCTGAAAGGGGTGAATGACGGTGATGACGATGCAGCGATGCTGCTCGTTGGTGGTGTCGGGACGCTGGTCGAAGGCGAGCTTGAGTTTCTCGAGGAAACGTTCCGGCGCGGGAGCCTCGGGCTTCCCAACCACGCACTTGACGGTCTCGTGGTCGTAGACAAGTTTTCCCGGTTGCGCGGCAAAAATGGCGTGGGCGAAGAAACCCATGGCAGGCAGATTGAAGTGAGATGGTCTCAGATAGATGATTGATGTTTGGGCTTCGAATATCGTTCTTTTGGAGCACAGAAAGACACGGTCCCAGAGAGCCGTCTTACGAAAGGACGGCCCAAGCCCGATACATATGCTTGACAGAGTTGCAGGTACCTGTGTACTTCAGCCTCAGCTTCGCTGACGTGGCACAGCCGTATTCGTGGAGCGTGCAGATAACGAATCACGCGAACAAGACCCCCAAGCTGAGAAGGTCGACATCCCCCCCCTCCTTGGAGCTGAGACGGTTGGCATGCTCTCGCACCAATGGCGACGCCGTTAGAGACGAAATGTGCAGAAACACCCATTGCGACCCCGCAGAGGCTTCCAATACAGCGCCGTGGCCAAGCAGCATCTCTGCAATGCCATCATGCCCGTTCTCCACGGCAAGCCGCAACGGCGTTCTCTCCAGCATATCTGAGACATGAGTTGCGGCATGGGCCTTCAGCAGGACGTCCACAGCCTCAGCGTGCCCGTTCCTCGCAGCATACCACAACGGCGTCCGGCCAACCTTGTCTGGGGCGTCGATAAATGCACCCGCTCCAAGCAGTGTCTGTATAGCAGCCACGTGCCCGAGCTTGGCTGCCCAATGCAAGGCCGTCTTACCAGCACAATCGCAGTGTGCAACAACAACATTACCCGCCGACCCTTGCTTATCAAGGAGCAGGCTGAGGACCTCACTGCTGCCATGCTTGGCGCTCTGTATGAGTGGTGTCCAGCCCGTTTCGTCGGACATGTTGACAGTCGTCCGCTGTGGATCTTGCCCAAGGAGTAGTTCCACCACGGTTGCGTGTCCGGCACGGCTCGCGAGCGACAGGGCAGTTTGGCCGAAACGATCTGTGTGCTCCACGGTATTTGGGCGCAGGTGTCCGTGTCGGAGCAGCGCAGAAACCACATCATGCTTGCCCGAGTCACTCGCCCACATCAAAGGCGTCCATCCATCTTCATCTTCGAGGCTCGAGTCTGCTCCGTTAGCCAGCAGGGTTGTCACAATGAGCGACGACCCTTCCTCAGCTGCCCGGGAAAGCGGTGTCCGACCATCTCCATCAGCAAAGTTGACGTTCGCACCCATGGCGATTAGATTGTCGAGGGCATCTCTGTTTCCGTTCTCCGCGGCCCAGCCAAGCAGCGTTGTGCCACCTTGGAGATGAGTATCGGTGTTGGCTCCATGAGCGGCTAGGAGCCTCGCCACGCCCCAATGTCCCTTGGAAGCTGCTCTCCATAGTGGCGTCCTGCCAGAATTCTCCTTCTGATCTGCCTGAACATTTGGAAAGTTTTCTAGCAAATAGCGCGCCATCGCCTCATGTCCAGCCTCAGAGGCATCAGAGAGTGGGGAGCGGCCAAAGCCGTCTTTCAGATCAACTCTTGCTCCGTGGCTAATCAAGTTCTTCGCAATTTCCAACTGCCCATACTCTGCTGCAAAGGATAACGCGGTTCGGCCGAACATATCTGCAGAGTCCATCTGGGCGTTGTGCCGCAGGAGAATCGCAACTGTAGATTGAGAACCACAAGCCACTGCAAAGAATAGCGGTGACTGGCCATATGAAGTTCTCAAGTCTGCCCCGCAGCCGTTGGCTAACAAGATATCTGCTATATTGTCCAGACCGTACATAGCAGCTAGGTGTACACCTGTCACGCCGACTGGCACACTTTGACAGCGGCCCCGATATGTGAGCTGGCATTGGCTTGCAGCATCTACTTTGGGGACGTCTTCGAGAAACCCAAGCAACGATTCTTCCATCGCCGTTGTGTTCCTAGCGTGATCCCCCCAGTAGTGAGAAGCATAGTCGTATAATGGATAGTCTCTCAACCTTTCCTCAAACTCTGCATCTGTTTTGCAACCGCCTTTTTGAAAGTCTGTGGATGAAAGTAGCTCCAAACAAACGGATAATATATCGTTTTCGACGGTTGGAAAACAAGTGTCCCGGATCGTCTCAAGGTACTCTCGGGTCGTGCTATGGACCAATTCGACAATATTGGTTTTGTAGTCTAAAGTGACGAGGCCCTCGCATGAGGAGACGAGATCCTCCGCATCTGTCATGTTATCCTCGTCAAGCGACATGGAACCTTCTGTGATTACCAAAGCGTGTTGTAGTTCTTGAGCTGTAAGAGGCCTCTTGGCCCAAGCAACCCAAGAGAGCACTTGTATCGCCAGATATCGGGTCTCTCGGCTTTGAATGCGGACCATGGTATTGCAGTAGATCTTGCCGTATGCGTCAGGGCCCTTGGGTAACTCAATGATGAATTTTCGAACATTGTCCACGTTTCGGCATTTCGTAATGGAGTCGAGGTAAAGCACAGCTAGGAGAAACCTGTAACCACCATCAACAGAGGGCTCTGTTCCAATTTCCAGTCAAGTCATGCCACTTACATGCCATCAGCAGCTTGACTGATATTTAACTTGACTTCTTCTTGAACCATTAATCTGATTTGTTCTGGTCTTCTCCTGAGAAAGTGCAGGTTGGTCTTGAGTTTGCTGTCGAGAAATTTGCGTATGTCGTCTTCTCGTGCTCGAATCTCAAGCACATGGAGAGTGGAACCGCTCTCTTCAAACTCGGAAAGAAGCTCTTGAATGGGTCTTAGAGTGGCGAGGACGTTCAATCTAAAATCTGCTTGAAGTCTGAAGATCTCTCTCAAAAGCCTCGTCCGATTTTCCGTTCCATGCTCATCCAATGCATCGATGATGAGAAAAACTCTGTCATATAAAGCCATTGCTGTGTGTAGATAACCGATCAATTCATCCATAAGTGGTCGGCATCCTGGTGGTTTTGACTTGTATTGCACAAACAACTCCCGCAAGTCCATTGGAATCGGTCGGTTCTGTATCAGTTGCCTCAGCAAGTTTGCAAGTAGATCCTCGGGGAATTGTTCCTGCTGAGAGCTGAAGTCGCAAAGCAAGAAAGGGACGCTCGTATCTCGATCATTGGAATAAATCTGTTGTAAATATTCTATGGCGATCGAGGCAAGGAATGACTTCCCAGCCCCAGGCATCCCAGGGCAGAGAAGTGTCGTCTGTGGCTCATCAAGCCAGGCCTGGAATTGGTCTGAAGCGTAAAGCCAGGTGCCTGTCCCTGGTTCTCGCCTTCTTAGTCTTTCGGTGTGCCGGGTACCGAAATCCAGTTGGGTGAGCCAGGCCAAGAGCTGCTGGTCCTCTTGCGTACTCTTGTACTCAACTAGCGTCACAATCTTTTGATGGGTATTCCAGGTGATAGGACTGGACAATGAACTTAGTAGGGCAATCGGCATGCAAGTCGACCAGCGTCTGACTTACGCATTCAAGAGCCCCAAGAAGCTGCTAAGCATAGCATTGTAGTGGACGATCTCTTGCCGATATTCTTTGATCGCGTCCGGCCCGAAAACTAGTCTTTTGGCTGTCTTTCGAGCGGAGCTTCCGACACCATGTGAATCGTGAGCCACAAGTGTGTAGTTTTCATTGTGCAATGTGCGGAACTTGTTGAGGATGGCCGTGTAGCCTTGGAGGATCGACAGCAGCGTGCTCCTCTCATATTCGGCAAGGCCGTGTTCCCTTCTTTGGACGATGATGAGGGCTCCCTCTAGCACGCCTACCAATCTGGATATGCTGCTTCACTGATTAGATGGGAACGCCATGCTGAAAAATGGGGTTGTGCGGGAACCTACTCATCAGCTAGTTCCTTGACTTGAGCTGGGACGTTTCGATACGTCGTCACCACATGTTTGGCTAGACTTATCGCCTTGACTATATCACCGAAGCCGACCCCGAATGACATCTTGGCAGTTCGCAATGGACGACTGAGGGAGAATAATGTCGTAACATCATGTGACAGTCAAGATGCCTCTGATTGTGTGAATTGGGATTAGACTAGTCACATGATATGCATTTATCCATCCACACTTCCTTTCACTGTTCCAAAGTTTGTATTCAGCCCCTGTCTCTAATAGACTCAGTATGCCTTCCTGCACTTATCCGCCATGCGGTTTAACGAGATCGGGGTATACTTCGAAGATTTTCGATCCCATATGGGATCCTATAAATGACCGAATCACAATGGGAAGCTCCTGGATGGGTCATGTAGTACTGGTCAATGTATTCTTGGATGTGTTTAGTTGGTTATGGATTATACATCATAAACTACCCTCGGCTCTGCCCTGGTATACTTGACCACCAGCTCCGTATAATTCATTCTCAGCCCTGCTACCTCGTATGCAATGATCAGTCTGCTCATCAGGGCACTGATCATGAACCTCGCGATGATGACGAGAGCGTCTCGCGGCCCGATGAAGAACATGCTCGAGAGAAGAATCGTGCCATAGACGAGGTGGCCGACCATGCATATCGACACAACCCACCAGAGCACAACGAATTGTGTGCTCTCAGGGTAGACCACAATGTAGATCTTATTCTGGTGGGCTGAGACTTGCCACTCTAATCGCCACCAGGCTCGTATACGGGACAGTATCGAGGCTCGCTGGCGTCGCACTTCCCCTTCTCGCAGACTGTACTCGGCACGCCGCATCCGTAGCATCAACAGCCAGAGGCTCGAAAAGTGGAATGCCGCAGCAAAGGCGCCCCATAGGAGCGGCCCGATGAAGTTGTCTGGCCAGATGGCAGATACCGTCTGCACGCTCAACTCGTAATACAAATGCCCAATGTTGGCCAGTGCGATGAATGCGGCCAGGTATTGCCCAGCCGCGATGAATCTGATCCGGTTCCCTCGCACCACGGGCTGGAAGGACCCGGCCTGGTCCTCGAACAGTTTTGCGGGATCATTGTATTGGAAGGCTCGCGTGAGGTGCATCCCGGGGCTCCCCAGGCTCAAGCAGAAGGATAGGAATGGACGCTTGGCGACGACGCTCAGCAGGGACAGCTCCTGCGCAGTCGGCCCCATGTAGGCAAGTATCGTAGGTGTCACACCGAGCAACACCTGCGCGCTCGACATTGCACTCTTGATGTATTCGCTCGTATTGTCCAAGAGGCAGAGGATGACGGGCTGTATGAGAGCGCTGTGCTCATCGCCGCCGCCGAGAACGTCGATCTTGTCATTGTCCACCCAGCCGCGCTGGTAGGCGGCGTATGGCTCTTGGCAGGAATCCCGCAGTACTGAGGAGAAGACCCTGCTATACTGCGGGTACCAGGACCTGAATTGCCATGTCACGGCGTCGCTCTTCCACACAGATGCGGCCTGGGCGCTTGCAAAGAGGGCGGTGGCGACGAGGATAACTGAGAAAATCCGATTGGGAGCCCGACGCATCTCGGGCAGGGGTTTCGGGCTGTCAAAAATCTCCGAGCCTCGTGGCACGCGATATCTTGCTGGGTTGAGTGGCCAGCGCTCGTCGAAACATGATTCCAGCACTATCGATTCCCGGCGAGTGAAGAGTCCCGACGGCTGTGATGGTGTTGGTCTTCTCGGATGCTCGGCGGAGAATGTTGAAAGGATGAAAAGAATGGACCCTTGAAAGCAGTCAGACAGTTGTCCCAAATACGAAACAGGACGCGTGACGTAAGACTCCCTTCCTGCGTCTAATTATAGCTCTTGGCCCCCAATTTATCACCATGTGCGAGCAACACGCGAGTTTTGGTGTTTATCGAATGTAAATCTAAAGTCTTGTAGTCCATTCCTCCGCGCAACTGTTGGCAAGTCACGAGCACTCGCCTCGTCAGGATGCACACAAGATCATCAAGGCCAGTCTGCTAACTGCAGGTCCCTGACTGCATACGCATTCTTGTACGTGGTTACTGCCGCTGCCGTCACAACCTTGTTGCTCTCCAGCTGCGGTTGCGTTGGGCATCAAAGGCTTGCCTGGCTCCCAATTGGCGAGCTGCTGCAGCCGAACGACCAACCCACGGCCGCTATGTTCAAAGCCATGCTGAAAGTCATGTAATTTATTTAAATACTCGGTTGACTGTAGACAGTACTTAGGGACAAGGAAAATATATAAGCCGCCGACACAACTGAATCATATCGGTACATTCAGACTGTCCCGCCAGCCTACCACGGCGTAGACATTAGTTGTTACACATAGCGCATCGCTTTGAGCAAACCGTCTTGAACGCATTGAAGCTAATCCTGCTCACCCTAGTGTCTTGTTCAGCCAGGCAAACTGGTACCTGTTCCACTCCTGCCCAGCTCCAACTTGGACGTGATATCCAGCTGTTCCATTGAAGAACTTGTAAGTTGCCTTATCGCCGAGTGCGTCCTTGACAACCTCCGGCTGGCCAGCGAAGAACCCCTCGAACTCGGAATCGACGACAAGGACGGGTATGGTGATCTTCTCAACAACGTCCTTGAGATTGTACTGCTTGAGCGATTCGAGCCATAGGTACGGGGAATGCTGTTTGAAGCACCACAGTCCGTGTCCTAGACCCCAGCGCATGGTTGTAGGCACCTGTGGATTATCCAAGAGCGACAAGGCATCGTCGTCAAATTCCTCTTGCTTGCCCGCAGCGAGAAGTTCCTTCATGTCCGGGGTCAGCTGACTGGCGTATCCCTCGTAGACGTCCCACACGCCGCCATTAAGAATAAGAGCCTTGATGCGAGGCTCAAACGCAGCGGCACGAGCGGCTAGATACCCACCCATTGAAACGCCAACAAGGGCCAGCCGGTCTTCATCGACGAGGCAACCTTTGCGATGCATCAACTCGTCGATGACTGGCGTAAGAACCTTCTCCCAATCAGGGATGAAACCAATGTCATCATTGCGGCGAACCGTGGGCTGCCCTGGCCCTTCGTAGGTCATGACATTCCAGCCACGGGCCAAGGCTGGTACGACGAACGAGTGGTAGGAATCTTCCTGGCCGGCATCGTATCCGTTGCCGATAACCAAGGTCGGCCGTTTGGCCCCGTCGGCCGCGGCTGTGTACCAGATTGCTTCAATGGTGAAGTTGTCGGTCGGGATCTGGATACGTTCGCCAGGAACGGGAAGTGCAGCAAGCGCCTTGTCGAACGCAGCGCGTTGCTCGAGCCAGAAGCTATTGATACGAGGGTCCGTCCAGTTCGCACGGTTGTAGAAGTCGGCCTGACGGTAGTAGCTCGCTGCGGCGAACCAGGCTTCCCGGACGTTGAATGGATCGTACGCATTGTCCGCATCCTCGGCTTGCTTCTTGGTGTATTCGGCCAACGCGTGGAAGGTCTCAAGCCAGCTGGTGAAATCCCCGGCCTTGATGTCTTTCGCTGCGGCCAAGGCGTCGTTGACGTCACCAGCCCCGAATATGGTGTTTCCGAGGGTGAAGAGCAGCTCGAAATGGAAGCTTTCATCCTTGCTCAAGAGGATGATGGGATCCTGCGGCTCCCTTGACGAAGATGATGGCCCAGAGTCGCGGGAGAGAATGGAGCTTGAGGCTACCGTTGCCCCCAGCAGAACAGCGCTGAACAGGGAAGTTGACTTCATTTTGAGAGGCACTCAGAAGTAGGTGTATATAGTAGAGAAGATTGGGTAGAGTTGCTGATGACGATATTGACCACGTTACAATGTTCTCGGCGATGCGCTGCTTTTTATCTTGATTTGCTTGTTCTCGCAATCTGTTCCAGCGAGAGCAACCAACAACCAACCTATACCTACACCTACACCTACACTATGCACCAGCCGTGCATCGAGCCTGTTTGCGATTGGTCTTTTCCTGGTTGCGTACCCCCAGGAACCATGACAACTAGGACGAACAAGGCAATTTCTTTGCGATTGGTCGCCTTGTAATGCTCTGCCCCTGTCTAGTTCCAGCCACCCCACGGCTTTCGCAACACTGCCATAGTAGCATAGCCCAGCCCATAAGACCTAATCAGTCCCTCTCAGGGGCTGATTAGTTACTCCATTGAAGCAACTGTCCAATGCTCCATCCTTCGCGACGCTATCTATAACCCAGTCCCTGGGTGCGGCGAATCGCAAACAGAACCGGCCGCGTGGCAACTCTCAACCAGAAGCGACATCGGTCCTCGTCATCATTGCGCAGCAGACATGGTCAACCATGGCCCCTCAAAGGGCTGCTCGACATGTCGCAAACGACGCGTCAAATGCGACGAGGACAGGCCAAGCTGTCGTGAATGTCTCCGACTGCGGCGGGTGTGTGGAGGTTACGAATCAGGGAAAAAGACAGGCGGCATTCGGTTCAAGAACCAGGGCACTGGTGCAAGGCTCCCTTCGCCAACATCACGGTCCAGGAGTTCTCGCATGCCGACAACGCCAGAATGGACAAGGCAGGCCGTCATACCAGCAACGATTACCCCCAGCGACGAATCATCCGCTGTCTGCTTCTTCCTCACCTCGATCGCGAGCTTAGGACGCAGCTTTCACTCGACCCAGGGCTTCCTGGAGCCTCTTTTCCCTGTCGTAGCCAAGGAGCATCCGGATTCCGTCCTCTCGACCGTCCTGACCGCCGTGTCAACGAAGCTCTGGAGTTTGTGGAGAACCCCAACAAACAGCTATCGAACACCTCATCCTCCGTTTACCAGGGCGTTGGGTCGCCTGCAAGCAGCTCTCAATGATCCCCTCGAGCGGTCAAAGGACAGTACCGTCCTCGGCGCTATCTTGATGCATTTCTACGAGAGCCTCGCTGCTCGATCGACGCACCAGCGTACCATGCGCGCCCACCAGGACGGGGCTCGTGCATTGCTCCAACATGGCGCCGGGAGCGTCCCGGACTCGGATTGCCGCGCATACTTGAGGAGCTACCTGCGGCACTGTGATGTGTCGACATATATGGAAGTGCAACCAGACGACACCTCGGACCTGGATGTTTGGTTCGATGCGGGGTGGGACGATTCTATGCCAGCTAACCCGAGTGCAGTCTTGGACCTGATCGGGCTCTCGATTGCCGATTTGCAAAAGAGACTATCCACCTTGATGTGCGGGCTGGCCAAGAATAACCTGGATGGTCTGGCCCTCGCGACTTGGTGGCAGGACGCTTCGTCCGTTGACGCACAACTCTTGGATTGGGTTCAGTTGGTGCCGACCTCGTGGCAGCCTTATGCAAAACCCGAAGAAGGCACCTTTGCTTACTTCGGGTTCTGCGATATATACCCGACCGTCCAGATTGCCACGATCTGGAATGTATGGCGCGTTTGCCGGCTCATGGTCCTGCGGATGGAGCTCTGTCTGCTTGCGAAAGCGCCCCCCGAGGCGCTGCAGCAAACCATCTCGATTGCTACCAAGGAACACAGTTTCCCAGATCCCAACCGCGGCAAGGAGTTGGTGGACTCCATCTGCCGGTCCATGCCGTTTTACCTGGGCAACCGCCAAAATCACGGAGGCATGCGCGACTTGGCAGACCCAGCGATCAGAATCCCCAACTACCACGACCAAGACTTGGACGAAGCCGTGCGTACGCAGTATCTCCAAGGGGATCAGGCGATGAGTCTCCTCGATTACAAGCGACATATACTGGTTCAAGGCCCTTCGCACGCACTGCTTCACTTGAATAGCCTCATCAGAGTGCTGTCAAAGGAGGGCGGAGAGCTCATCTGTCGTGGGCTGCGTGGGGGCCAAGTCGTCTGGATACGGGAACAGTTTCTCAGGGTCTGCGAACTTACTGACCCGGTTAGTCGGTTTAACTGGTAGTGAATCATATGCATACCTATCTTCCGTCTCACCGCCGATTCCGAGTCCTTCGTCATGGAGCAGCGGATCCGCCTTCTCGCCCTATCAAACACCCACGACAATGCCTTTCCAGACACGGCGTCCCTCCCACAGCCGACGTTCTTGTCCACTGTGGCGACCTCAAATGATTAGAGGCATATCTAACTACCGTCGTGCCCTGGACTGACTTGCTGCTTTCCCGGCCGAGATCAAGCTTGCCATCCCAGGCAATCACGACGTTTCCCTGGATGGTAAGTGGTGGAGCAACAACCTTGATAGCGACGGCCATGACGTCGATGACGAGCCGGTGCATGTCCAAGCCCTATTTTCTTGGAACAAATACACCAACTGCGGAGTCCGCTTTCTCCAAGAGGGAAACCAGCAGCATCCCAGGTGACAGGCACATTTATATCAGAGTAGCCCATAGACCACCTCGGCCTCAGCTCCGCCGTACCAACCTACAAGCTCGACCTTAACCACAAGCAGGAACATCGGCTGTCCGTGTATCTGGAGGGAAATCGAGAGAGCTCAGCCCAAGGTGCACTTTTGGTTATATCCACGAGGTCTAGGGTGCGCAAATGGCCACGTTCAAGGACAACGCAGACAGCTCCACCATCACTTGTGGCGATGCGATGGGCGATGGGCGATGGGCGATGGGCGATGGGCGATGGGCGAAGGAGGTGTGGTGCAGGTGGGCAGAGGGAAGAGTGAGACTCTGATTTTGGCGATAATACCAGCTAACTAACCTCATTAGTTATTAATACTTGTTCTCTCACTGGAACCTCCTCCTTCTACCCTTGGACGTGATATCAGACGAATATGTGTACATGCTCAAAGGGCCTCGTCGATCCTGTTCGCGTCAAACTTTTGAGGGACATCCATGGAACGCCCTCCCAGCGCGGCGACATCAAGTCTAAGTGGTTGAGTGTCAGCAAATGAACAAAGACGAGACCAATATAGGGTTATAAATGTCGAAGAGGCATCGGTTAAGGAACAGAGAAACCGGCCATTGGGCAAGAAGCAAGTCTTACTGCGATATCATCTGTCAGCTGCTATTCCATATAAAGTGATGCATTCAAGTAGAATAAATACCATCTCGTCAAACAAATCGTCATCCAGATCGGTAATGTTATACTGAGGTCCATCAGAAAAGCTCAAGATGGACGGCCTCACACTCGACGAGCACCCCTCGGCCCCAACAGCCCGCTCAGCAAGAAAGCCATACCCGGCGCCCGAAAACGCTCCGTGGTCCAGGCAGAGCTTCAAGCTGCCCCTCATGGCGCGAGTGTCCTGCCTCATGCGGCAGTCGTCGCCGCGGTAGCCACGCGCCTCAATCTTCCAGGCCCGGGGCACGTCGCGGAACTCGATGCTGCTAAAGGGGTTGCCCCTCCGGCGGTGCGCGCGGGATACGGTGCAGCAGACGTTGGGCGCGAGGCTCTTGCAGCGCACGCTGTTGGCGTCGCGGCACTTGTTGTCGAACCAGTTGAGCCAGACGTCGAGGGCGGCGACGCCGGCGACGAGGGCGAGGAAGGTTGCTGCTATACGCATCGTGT
Organism: Stachybotrys elegans; assembly: GCA_020746835.1. Taxonomy (NCBI): domain Eukaryota; kingdom Fungi; phylum Ascomycota; class Sordariomycetes; order Hypocreales; family Stachybotryaceae; genus Stachybotrys; species Stachybotrys elegans. The sequence continues at coordinate 13,475 of JAGPNK010000036.1, read as the reverse complement.
TTTGGCAGGCAATCTTATTCAGTGATGGCGGTGGCGAGGTTGGGAGAAGGAGACGGTCAGCAGGAGAAGTTTGAATAGAATTTTCATCTAAGTTGGAAACCGTGACTTTGCTACCCGTGGCTTGCAGATTTTGCTCTGGCCCGGCATGAGCCGGCCGGCCGATATAATGAGACTTGCGAAGGTATAGGCGATTAAGGTTGCCGCGTAGACTTTTCTATGAAAGAGTACCTAGTATTGTCTGATCTTAAGGTTGCCCTGCCGGGCATGATTCTCACAACATGCTCTATAAACAACAGGCACTGCCCATCTTCCCCCTTCTTCTTCTCTGCCCACGAAAGCATCTACCGTTGCATTCTCCCGCTGGTAACTGTGAATCTCACATCTCTCCGTATACTCAACCTCCCACCACATCACATCCATACATACCTACATCTCCCCCTATCACAATCATGTCCTTCTCCGCCTCCTTCCCCGTGGCCGCTCAGCCACAGCTGCAGCAGCTATGGTTCTTCCTCGTTGAGCACATGGAAAGCCACACCTACAGCCAAGCCCACTGCACCTCGGCCGAGCTGGGGTGCATGCACCTTACCCTCCAGACGATGCTCGACCGCACACAGGGCTTCGGCTTCGCCCGCGAGTACAGCTTCTGGATCTACTCGCAGAGCATGCAGAGCGCCGTCGAGATGCTCCACGACGACGCCATCTACGGCACCTACAAAATGTACTGCGCCCGGGACCCCGTCGTCCACGTCATCATGCGCAGGGCTACCGAGCCTTGCCCCAACAGCTCCCAGGCGCCATCCCACGGCGCTTCCCTGGGGGATCGCCAGTCCATTGCGGCCTCACGGGGCCTGAGGGCTCCAGACCTGCCCACCTCTCGCGCTCAACCCCAATGTATCCGCCAGAACGAGTCCCCTGAAGTTGAGATGCTCGATTATAGGGGAGGCGACTGTCGACTGTAGTCGCGGGGATAGATTGTTGCCGCGGGTTTGGCATTTATCGGAGTTTGGTTCTAATGAAGGTACGATGGCAGTATGTATGTGTGCGCAGATCCCGGCGTTCTGGTATTCTATTGTTCTGGTGTTTTACTGTTCTCCTCCTCCTCCTCCTCCTCCTCCTCCTCCTCCTCCTCCTTCTTCTTCTTCTTCTTCTTCTTCTTCTTCTTCTTCTTCTTCTTCGCCTTTGTCTTTGTCTTCTTTGTCTCCTTTGTCTTCTTCTTCCCCTCGCATACCTAGAATTCCGATGGAGGAAAGTGTACTTGCTTACTTGTTCATGGGTTGGTTCTATCGTTAAATTGGTTCTTGTTGTTATTTTAAATATATTATTTTCATATCCATATTGTGAATCAAACTGCCATTTGTGAAGAGGAACATTGGCCGTTCCAAAACAATACCAGAATCACATCTCGTTCACTATCCTAGCTGCCGGACTACTCTCTCCTCCCCGAGTTACACATCAAGAGAAAACCCCTTCTCCCGGCTCGATGCTCTCGTCCTGGGATTCACATACTCAACCACAGCCGTAGCATTCCCCTCCGGCGACCCAGAGAAGGTGTAGACAGCCGCCGCTAAACCATCGGCCGGGATCGAATCCGGGATCGACTCCTCCGTAAACACCACACCGGCAGCCGAAAGTCGGAACACGACGTCAGTAAAGTCGACGTCGTCAAAATTTGTCACGTTGACAACGACACGGCCTTCGGTCACTTGCACGGCAAGGTGAGCGTCCGCGAGGTTCGGACAGTTTGTGACAGGCCGCCCTTGGCGCTTGGCGGGGAGGACACCTGCACGGTATGCTGCCCTCTGCGCGATGAGGCTTGTTCCGTTTACGTGGGGTACAAGGTAGTTGCGGAGGAAGGTGTTGTTGCGTCGGCCAGAGAAGTTTGGGAATCCGTCTAGAACCTCGTTTCCTTCCACGCCCAGTTTGCCCCAGTTGTCAATGACGGTGTTCCCTGCTCAATCAGTACATACTCGGGCAGAAGTGAGAGTGTGCTTACATCCAGTGTGTTGCTCTGGGACCCAGTCGTTGGGGGCGTAGTATCTTCCTGAGGTGAAGCCGAGGTTATTGTACCAAGTGATATTCCGCGATGCCTCGTCTTCCCAGCGTTAGTTGGTGTCAGATAGACCGTCCGGTCCACGTACCAGGATACATGGCCTGCCATCCCGCATCATAGATGAGGTTGGATGACACCATCGTGTCCGGCGATCGAGACAGCGTATAAACGCCACCAAAGTCAGTGTGGGATTGTCCAAAGTGATGAATCAGGTTTCCCTCGATGAGGTTGTTCTTCATCACAGTCGGCGTGTCGTACACGGGTTGGTATTTGTAAAGACCTCGGTTGAAGTAATCGACGCTGCCTCCTTCATCATTGCTTCCCCAGCCTAGCGCACATTAGTATTTTCCTGGTTCTTCCAGGGAGACGCACCATAACCGTGACAGATACCGCTGTAGGGCTGGTTGTATATGTCGTTGTGCGTAATGGACGAGAACTGCGTGTACGTAAAGAGAATTGAGACTGTAGAGCTGTAGAGAACAGAGTTGTTGTTGAAAATGTTGTTAGCTGCGTGAATGTTGGACAGAAGCATCTCCGGCTGCGAAGGGTGATGCGCATCAGCTTGGATCCCTCCCACGGTAATACCATTACCCATCACCTGCGTGAAGTAGCTGTCAGAAACATGCACATTGTTAGCACCCAGTCCAACGCCGGTAACGTGCGCGTTCTTGTCGTTGCCCACGCCGATCCCTCCCGCTCCAAGCTCTCGGAAAGTACACGACTCGATGGTGATGTTGTGCGCCGCGCTGATCTGGACTGCGCTGGGCATCTGCCACCAATGGGGTCTTGACGCCTCGAATTCCGGCCAGAGACTGTCGTTGCCCATGTGTCCACCCGTCTGCTGGTCAATGTATCCGTAGGTATCCGGCTTCAACCAGGTGCTGTGTTTGAAGGTGATGCCCTCGAAATGTAAATCGTGGATTGGCTCCTCGTAGGTGCCTCCGAGGACCATGAGAACCTCTTGAATGCCGAGGTAAGCGCTCACTGTCGATATGTCCTCGCCCTCCAGCGGCTTGTAGTAGACTGTCGAGTTGTTTCTGTCGAGGAAGAATTGGCCGCCGTCGGTCAGCAGAGCCCTGACATTCTGGATCCAAACGCCTCCATCCCAGAAAGGCGCCGCGATCTGATCGTAGCCAATGATTTGGTTGGCCCATATTTGGCTTTTCATTCGAAGCACACGGTCTCCAACCGATTCAATGAGCACAATTCGATCAGTAAATGAGTTTATGGCACGCAGCTCGCCATTCTCGATCCCCGGAGTATCCATAAGCCAATCATACTCAGAACTGTTCCAGCTCATGCCAACATCGGTATACTCAAAATCCTCGCGATTTTGAATCTGTCGCCTGGCGTACTGGGCAGCCATGCCGTTGACAAATAGGTTGCGAGATTTGGTTCCTTCAGGGACTGAGGCAGACCATATTCCGTCCTCGCCTTCTACCCAGTCACTGACTACAAGGCCTCCAGAGATGATTGTTTCTGACCCAGCCCAGTTGACCGAGAAGCCATTGATGCCAGAGTCCTGGGCGGTAAAGACAATAGGCTCATCGAGGACCCAGGTACCTGGGCCAACGTGGACGGTAATATCCTCGTGCATGGACGGAATGAGCTCTCGGACAAGTTCTTGAGCTTTTGCAATGCTTTTGATGGACTCGTCAGTTGTTCCAGGGTTACTGTCCAGCCCATTTGTCTCAACGTAGATGTCTGCCGCCACCGACAGGCGGACAGCGGACAAAAAGAGAGCGTGTTGAAGGAGTTTCATGATCTTGAATATCACATTAATAAGGGATGGCTACGAACATGTTAATCGGTCCAGACGAGCCTCTTTATGCTCCCTCATTGCTTGGCGGTCAGGCATATGGAGACGGTCTATAAGCGAGCGACTCGCATAACAAACTAGCGAGACTGGCATACATGCGTCATTGTCGATGATCTTGATCTATTCCACCAATAGCTGATCATATGTAAGGCCTCAAGGTCTGGTAAATTAACCGTCGGGAATTGAGTGGCCATGCTATCCTTGCCTGTATTAGAATGCAGATTCATACCCCGTGCGGGGAAGACGAGCCACATTAGCCGGAGCAACACGACGGTAGATAGAGCTTGTTTGCTTGGATGATGATAAACTTGATTCGAGATGACATATTTTTGTTTGGTTTGAATGTCCTTGGGTGGCACACTATGGAAAAAGTCACGGATGACGTGCTGGCAGTGACGAGTTACAAGTCCTTGACTCCTTTCTGCAGAGGAATAGACGAAGATACACTGAGTCACTTACTCGTCTAGAGACGGATATGAATAATCAGACCGTGCTCGCAGTGAACTGCCAAATCAGCTGCGTCCCATATTCGCATTCTCCGTCGGTTCATTTGGTCTAGTCACATTCGCAACCGGTAAATCTCGCTCCCAGATAGGAGCCAGCTCACAGGACGATCAAGAACACCATCAATGGACTTTCATTCCTCGCGCTATATTGCTTGAGCCCTGACTGGAGGACAACGACTACCTCCTTCCGCAGCAACCAGCATAAACTACCACCCGCCGGGAAGCATCATTCCCAGCCAGCAAACCAACTTTGTGTTCGATAGCCCAATGCAAATATGCTAATAATATGGATGTATGTTGAATGTTGCAAGATCAAAGACTTGCCAGAAGGGGATGCCGCTCGCGCAGTCCGAACCCGATATAACCACCGCCGAAAGCACCTTCTTATTTTACATACCAACGTTGAGATATCATTCATATGCCAAACATGTCCCGTGTCCCAAAAGAAAATGCAAGAAAAGAAAATAGAGAAGACAGAGAGAAAGGGAGGAAGATGGGTGGTCTAGCGGCGGTTGACGCCAATCAGACTGAGAAACTCGTTCCTCGTCTTCTCCCTCTTTTCGAAGCAGCCGAGGACGCAGCTCGTGATGGTGGAGCTGCTCGTCTGCTCGACGCCGCGCATGACCATGCACAGGTGGCTGGACTCCATGACGACGCCGACGCCCTGGGGCTGGAGGACCTCGAAGATGGCGTTGGCGACCTCGCGGGTCAGGCGCTCCTGGATCTGCAGGCGGCGGGCAAACATCTCTGCGATGCGGGGCAGCTTGGAGATGCCGATGACGGCGTTGCGGGGGATGTAGCCAATGTGCATCTTGCCGGTAAAGGGGACGAGGTGGTGCTCGCAGACGGAGAAGACGTCGATGTCCTTGACGACGACCATCTCGTTGTGGCCCTCCTGGAAGATGGCGTTGTTGATGATGTCGCGGACGTTCTCCTGGTAGCCCTTTGTGAAGAAGAGCATGGCCTTGGCGTAGCGCTCCGGGGTGGCGAGCAGGCCCTCGCGGTCCGGGTCCTCGCCGACGCACTCGAGGAGGGTGCGGACGGCGCCCTTCATGCGGTCGAGGCGGAGGGCCTGCTTCTCGGGGGTCTCCTCGAGGCGCTCGCGGGTGCCGCGCGAGGGGCGGCTGAGGCCGTCAAAGTCGATGACGGGGCTGGCGGCCGAGGTGGCGATGCTGTCGTGGCCGATGCTGGCGGCGTCGTTCTTGTCCTGGTCTATGAGGGACTGCGTCTTGGGGGAGCGCTTCTTGCGCTGACGCCGGGGCCCGCGGGGGCCGCTGGGGGTGTCGTTGTGGTCGCGGGCGGGTTTGCTGAGGCTCATGCGGCGCACCTCGTTGCCATTGAGGCCGGCGTCGCCGTTGGCATGGGCTTGGACGTCGTTGTTGACCTGGTCTGCCCACGTCTCGGGCTTGGCCTTGGCTTTGCCTTTGCGCTTGCTCTTGGCCGTGGTCTTGGCCTCTCCATTGACGGTGCCGTTGGCATGGCCATTGGCGTCGCCGTTGACGGCTGGGAGCAGGGAAGCGCCCTCGTTCTGGGACCCTTCGGGCTGTGGTGCGTCGTTTTGCGTGGCTTCACTCTGTGCGCCTCCGACTGCGGCCTCGGCTGTGGCTTCCTGTCTGCGCTTCTTCCTGTTGCGGTTCTTCTTGCCGGGATTCTTTCCTTCAGTGGCCGCAGCGGCGTCAGGCAGGGGAGCATCGGTCGCCAGCAACGGGGCGCCGGCCACGAAGCCCACGATATTCATATCCTTCTGCTCCTGCGCCATGGTGGGGTGGGGTGTTGTATGAGGTGAGGTTCGTTATCGTCTTACCTCTCATGTGAAGGATCGTCGGGTGGTCTTATGGGTTTTTATGGGGGGGTTTCATGAGAAGAAAAAAGGCCCGCACATTTAAAAACTTTCCGTGGGGAGCCGACAATACCCACCCGAGGAATTGCCGGGGCGGTTGGTTCAAAAAGCAATTTCGTGCCGTGAAGAGGTGAAGCAGACGAAGCGAGTCATATGGCCGGCTAGAGCCGAGCGACTAGGTCTGGCGAGAGGTGAGAGGTGGGAGGTGGGAGGTAGGACGGATGGCGAGGCGACTGAGTCAAAGCAAAAATTGTCATTTTCTAGAAGCTTTTTCCAGGTGGGATGGTGTCATGCGCACGGACCAATTGGAAGAGGTCTAGGGTAGCCCCGCATGTTCATCCCGCCAAAGTTGGGTTGCATGCATCAGTGTAAATGGAAAATAAAACGGTCAGGCGGCTACTGGTCAGAATAAATGAAATCAGTGCTTCTTTCAGCTGATGTGGATGGTGGCGTCAAGTGGTACTATTTACTTGTGCGAATGATACGTCAACTGCACCCAGCAAGCACGACATGACAGTGATTAATGTCCTATTCTGTTTGTTCACTCCGCTTGGATACATCTGGTAATGATGGGAGGCTTTGTCCTTCAAAGTACCCCAGTATCATCAATTAGGTCCTTGAATCAGACGTCTCCTTCGTCGCAATTTGATTCACCTAACGCGTCTGTTACATCCCCTCAACAAATAATATCACCTACTCGCCGTCTTCCCCGGCACGGTTTCTACCTCTGTTGCCATGCTCTGCGTTCTTAAACAATGCCAACAGCCCAAGATCGTAGGTTATCTTCAGACATCCGGCGCATAGAAAAGACACCCAAAAGTAATTGTGCTCCACCAGGAAGCCCGTGATCAAGGGACCGATGCTCTGAGCTGTAGTTTGCACAACCTTGACCAGCCCCAAACTCATGGTCCGCTCCGCTGGGTCGAGAATCGCCGCCAGGAAAGCCGACCGCGGAGCCACGTCCATTGACTGGATGCATGACCGCAGAATCAACAAGGTCAATGCCCAGTGAAGCTCACTCGGGACCGGAATCAGGGCCAAAAATACCGACGAGGGTATATGGGTAAAGACCATTGTCTTTGGACATGTTAGCATACGAAGCGTGTTATTTAGTCATTTGGATCAAACGTACTGGAACGTTGCCCAGGCGCTTGGCCAGGGAGGACGCGACGAGTGTAGACCCAGCCGCGATGATATGCGTGACAAAGAAGATGGACCCAAGGCTTCCCTCGACAAGATTGAAGCGTGATTTGAAGTAGTGAACGATCCATGAGCTGCCATTCTCGTTAGCGACTGCGATGCGACTTTGAACCAAGGGAAGTGCGCTCACAGGGGAACCAAGCCTGATCCGAGACTGTCCAAGCCAAAGAGCAAGCACAGGCATATCAAGATTTTTCTACCACTGCTGCTTAAAGTAGAAGCTGTCGCTCCGCCATCCGGAGTCTCGGAAGATTCTTGGTTCGAGGGCAAGAGAGGCTCCTCCTCTGCCGGACGTCCGGGGTTGCTTTTGGCTTGGGCTTTTCGTCTTTTTTCTGATTCCACGGCAGGGCTCAACATCAACGTCAGAAGCGTCTTGACCACGCCGATACCAGAGTATCCGTAGAAGACCAGGCGGTATATGTCGACAACCTGCCAGTCCAACTTGGCAAGGGCGGCTTGAATCGCCCATCCGCTCACCATGGTGCCGAATGCCGCACCTGCACTCCCACAAAGTGTATACCAAGCGTATACGTCACCTCGTTGCTGGGCCGCTGTCAGTTGGGCGATGGTGCTTTCCTCGACAGCTCGAAAGGGACCAATTTCGTTGCCACTGATTCATGTTAGTGGCATCTGCTTTGATATCCTCAGCATACATGTATCCTGTTGCTTACCTCGGGCTTATGACGCCCACAATGGCCGCAACGAGCAACACCCAGTACGAGCTGGACAGGGCAAAGACTACTCCGCTGGCAATCAATAGGGCGGATCCGATGAGCAGCGTCAGCCTCCGACCCATGGCGTCGGCGTAGCATGCGAGGACAAAGCTGATGACGATGTCTCCAACGAGGGTCAGAGTCATGAAGAGGCCGATTTTGGTCTCGGAAATGTCGAGTGCGCGCAGAAACGAGACCAGCACGAGGGTCGATGCGCCGTAGGCAAACATGCGCGTAAAGCGCTGCATGATGAGTAGCTTCACGTCGAGCGACGATTGATATACCGACGCGACGCCGGCGTGGTCGGCCAGATTGGCAAGACAGCGCCAGCCAAGGCTCCGTCTTGGCTCCGACTCGGACTCCATCGTCGCTTCGACTCGTATGACAGAGCGTATTTGTACTTGCTCAGTCGTCCGCCCTGTGGTTCTTGTCCTTGATTTTATTTATTCTTTTATCAGCTGATGTTGATGTGACGACGATGATTTTTTCCCTCCCCGCCACTACCCCATGGAAACAGCTCGGAGCTCCGAGACCAAGAACTATGGCTTGGTCGACCCATTCGCTACTAAAATGCGCCACCCTAACAACGGTCCCAGCTAATCGCTCTACTATGGACTGCTGCCTCACAGTAGATGCCGTTGGAAAGACGAGTAAGAAATCACGTAATTGCAATGTACAAGGACAGCGAATGTGGGCGCATGTAAGCAGGTTTCAGTACATGCTGACAGGAGGATGTATTGTGAAACAAGATATGCATCTTTACTCCATACATATCTGCTGGGGTAATGAACAGCGATCAATGCCAGAGAGCCGCGGCCTTGGGAGGTGCTGCGCCCCTCGGAAATCCCGTAGTTGAGCAATCTATCAGCCTTGTAGTGGGCAGACTGTTCAATTGACAATGTCTTGACGTCGCTCTCATCACCAACCGCTAAGCACAGTAGATACTTGTTGCTTATTTATTTTGTAGGTTTTGATCTAAGACAAAATAAAAATAAGCGAGAAAGAAAAAAAAAGAACGAATGCGAGAAAGCGATTGTCAACATGATCCCCGTAACCTTGCTAATGAAATGGATCATGCAAAAAAACTTCATCGCATCGAGCTTCCAGAACAGGGTTTCTGTCCCGACTCCACCCCGGGATTTGTTCTGCCGTGTGCATCCATTTGCACAGGGGATAATGGGACGAAAAGCCCAATGGCTCTATTCAGCCTCAGCTGCAAAGCCACCTCCTGGAGCCTGTTGCTGGACATGCGCTAGGGCAAATCCCCTTGGGGCTCTCATGTGTCCCAAGTGGCCTGAATACTCGAGACTTGGTTCATCCAGGCCTGGCATCGTCTCTTCCTTCCGTCCATGCATCCTCAAAATAGGCACCCTACATACCTTGCCTGTTGTCTTTGCCCAGCGCGTGAACCACAGCACCATCATCAAGACTAGCCCTGCTTGCCCCAGAATCGACCAGCTCGCTCTCGCACCAAGACGACAGTGGCCTCTGGTTGGACAGAAATGCCAGGCAGGAGATCAGGCCCCCCTACGTGGCAGTGTTCTTAGCACTCAGTCGGGCTTGGTCGCCAAGACGCTGAGGAGATCCGCGCCCAGGCGATGCTATTAATACCCGGTCGTTCCAATAGAGCCGGGGGCTGTGGAAATTAAGGGTGCATTTCAACCCCAGGCATCGTCGGCCTAGACTCCACCGCTCCAGCCTTATAGCTGGCTCTGCAGCCAGCTCCATTTCGCAATTTTGTGATCAGCCAGTATCCAGTCTTATCCAAGTCCTCCCGATAATCCTCCAACTCATCCCACCACAGAAAGACAACATGCGTGCTGCAAAAGCTGCTGCCCAGGGCCTGACCTGCCTGCTCCCCCTCCTCAGTCGCAACCCTCAACACCCTCACTCCCTCATCGCCAGAGAGGATCAGCCCGTCCCCGACCAGGACCTGGACGAGATCTTCCCCGACGAGGGCAACATTGTCCTCGAGCAAGCCGGCCTCGGAAACCTCACAGTGACTCCAAGCAACGTCCGCCGTTGGGAGGCGGGCTTGATCCCTCAAGCATGTGCTGAAATCTCACAAGACCGCGAGTTGGTGGCCGGAAACTGCTCCTTTGACCGCTTGGAGGTGTACAACGTCACCTACGAAGACTGCCGCCAGCCATGGATCTTTTGCCGATGCCACGATGCCGACGACAACTTTCAGCAGGTCATTGAAGACTTTGGGTCAGTATCCCTCTTTTTTTTCTTTCCATTTTTGTCAATGGCTAACTGAGGAATGCCAACAGTCGAATTCCTGTTGCATCCAGAGAGCTTGTTCGACACGTTGTCTTGAGTGACGACTATGTCACGCCAACAAGCAACAGCAGTCTAGAGGGCGTTTCGCTTTACTGGGTTGGAGATCTCGTCATCTACGGACTCTGGTCAACAGTTGCTCTGTTTGTGCATGAAATTGCGCACAACCTCGACTGGCATGTCAGGCCGGAAGGCTCCGAGGTGTCGTATGCAGAGACGCAGGAATTCATCGATGTTGTGGAAAATGACACTTGTGTCTCCGATTACTACTCCAAGACATGTAAGTGCTCCTCTGATGCTTATCCTCGTCACGAGGCTAACAACTCACCAGCCTATTCCGAACTCTATGCTCAAGCCGCCGTTATGCTCGCGTACGAGTTCAACGTCGGCCCAGTAGACGAGCTGGCGGACGATTCGTGCATGTCCAGCACCGCCGCCGTCATGACGGAGCAGCTGGAGGACTACCTGACCTATGATCCCGAGCGGACTTGCAGCCTCCAGACGAAGCTGGAGCCTTCCGAGGTCTGGTGCATCCGCGACGGGCAGGCTGGGCCTTGTGAAAGCGAGAGCAATGACGACAACAACAACGAAGGTGGGAATGGCGGTGGTGACTCTGGCTCAGCGGCACCGCGTACATTTATTGGAGCACTTCCCGTGTTGATGCTGGGAACTGTTCTCAGCATCATGTTGTAGTCTTTTGTTCTCTCAACTGTAGAAGCATTGACGATTTAACGAGATTGTATAAATAGACAATAGACATTTCTCTTGGATTAATCAGACAATAGTTTGCGAGGAGAGTCAATATAATTCAATATCCAATGCTCCTCGATCCTTGTGTCGATGGCTGCCTATGGAGGCTGGCTTGCAGCAAACGCAGCGATTCTTTAAGTTGCTTGGCAGCCGAACCCAAGACCTCGTTCATCAAAGACAAAAACTTGAGCAAGGCACGGCGGTAAACAATATATCTATGAAGTCTGGCCAACACCTTCTCTGCTTATCACACCGAAACGCTGGGCCTTAGGAGTCTTCCTCCTGCTCTAACCGCCTGGTACCCCTCTTGCCCCATCCCTATTTTCCAAACATGAGAGCGAAGGATGCCGCATCCATCTGGCCTTGGAATGCTTTGCTGTTGTTTTGCGCCAGCAGGTTTCCAAAGGACTGATTGATACCCCTTTGAGCCTCACCAACGATCCCCTGCATACCGCCGGAAGACTGATCGATCTGCATGTCTCCAAATGTTTGACCGGTTCGCTCGGCTTTCGTTGCTCGAAGAGCCTCCATGCAGGCTTCTTGCAATATCGTAAATCGCCGAGAGACGGCCTGGTCCTCTTCAACGTTGGCTTTCTTTGATAGCTCCGTGGCTAAAGTGGATAAAGCCTGTTCCTGAGCTTGAAACCGTGTGCTTAATTGTTGAACGTGATTCGAGGTACTATGAGACATGATCCTAGATGTAATTGATCTTATTAGGATGGCTCAGTACTGTTATCATGTGTAAAACTCACAATGTAATTGCCCCTACAACCAACGTGATGGTTCTCTGACAACCGCTTAATTGGTCATTGAATTGGACGATTTGTGACTCGTGCAAGTTCACTAGGAACCTATCACGGTTACTGAATCTTGACTCCGTAGAGTGGCTCGTATAATTTGTAATTGTTGTTTTGAACCTGTCGCAGAGGTCTTGAGTCGAGAGTAACACCCCGTGGAGGTTGATAGTTTGCAAAACCGAGGCAAACCCGGCCTGCATGTCCCCTTTAGTCGCCAATGCTCCCGTAAGGGTGTCCAAGGAGCTTTGTGTCCCTGCGAGGAGAGTCTTTGAGTTGGCAATAGCTTGTGGTGCCTCGACCAAGCCATCGACCAGCTTGTAAATGGCTTTTGCGCTTTGCGTCGCCAGGCCTGCAACAGCAATCACACTCGCTGTGACACTTAATGAATCCATGGTATTTAACTAGGGTCTGTCGGCTGTGGCCATACCGCAAGTGTCCAGATTGTTTTGTATCTTGATCGTAGTTAAGGGATAGAGACTCAGCCGCAAACCCCTCAGTCATTCTGATTCGACGGTATGAGGAACACGTGATTTTCCCCTCTCGAGATGACTGTCAGCATGAGGCTCCAAGGACCCGATTTCCCATAAACCTGTCTTCAGAGGCAATTTCTTTCCAGACTAAAGACCCTGAGCATAAGTATCGCGACTGAAGACGGAAGTCAAAATATCCCAAGCCAAACCCCACTACGCACTGGCCCACTTATCGGGCGCTGTCGACCATGTCAGAGTCTTCGCGGGAGCGACAGGCAGTAAGCCAGCAGTTTGGCCACACTGTGGCGAGCGATGGCAGCCGCTTGTTCCAGGGTATCGTTCAAGGGGACCTTCATCTGAACCGTGAGTTCCCTCCAAGAGAAAGAGAGAAAAGAGAAGTACACAGGAGGAAAACCTCTAGCAACTACTAGTTTTGCGCCCGATGCTTCATGATAGCGCTCCGGTTGCTAACGCCAGACTCAACCCAGAACAACCCGAACGACCAGAAACCCCACCGAGGCCGTCGGCCGTCCTTCCTTTCCCCCAGGATCGAGATTTCGTCGACCGGGATAAAATCCTCGATCAGGTTCACAACTTATGCAGTCAGCCAGCCTCACGAACTGCCCTCGTCGGCCTAGGCGGAGTCGGGAAGTCACAGATTGCCATCGAATATGCCTACCGAATCCGAGGCCGATCGCCCGAGACTTGGGTTTTCTGGGTTCACGCGAGCAGTATAGCCCGTTACAAGCAGAGTTTCCAAGATATTGCCGACTTCCTCAAGCTGCCCGGACGGCAAAATCCTCAGACCAATGTTTTCAAGCTGCTATACAACTGGCTGCGGGGCGAAAAGAGTGGGAAATGGGTCCTCATACTCGATAATGTCGATACTGCCGGCTTTCTTCTCCACAATCCAGCCGATTACAGCAACGAGCAAGATGGCTTAGACAGCCAGAGCCAGAGCCAGCCACTCATTTCATACCTTCCTCATTGCCAACATGGATCTATACTTGTCACCAGTAGAAGCAAACAGGCGGCGTTAAAGCTAGT